>JZKD02S0871515.1:0-14173 GCA_000966675.3 Picea glauca | reverse complement strand
CTCTTAGAAACAAGCCTCTCCCCCATTGAGAGCATGGCTATGACTAGATACCTAATGTATAAGAACACGTTAAACAACATGGAAGACAAGAAGCTTCCTAAAATTGCTTCAAAATAGAGTCATAACCACCATCGACTCAAGCAAGGATGGTGTAAAGATGCCCGGTCTTGGCTAAACTATTGGGGAATCATGGAAGACACCATTTTGCAGAATAAAGATACTATTAAAAAAAACGTCAAATCAAGATTTAAGGAGAAAATGTGGTATGATAAAGAGTCAGAGAAAAAAAAAATAAAGGTATTATAAGGATGTAATCAACCCTAATCTAGAAGATTAAAATTATATATCTGTTTTTCCAAGTGTAAAGAAAAAAATAAGCATTGCTAAGATAAGAACAAATTCTCACAAGCTCCATAGTGAAATTGGGCGTTGGTCAATTCCTAAAACGCCATGGGATGAAAGAGTGTGTCACATTTGTGACACTAAGAAGGTTGAAGATGAAAATCACTTTCTCTTAGATTTTCAAACCTATACCCATATTAGATCTCATTTTCAAAATATTTGTCACACTACCAACCTTCCTAACCTCTTAACTCAACAAAAATATGGTGATCTTGGAAAGCTTATCTTAATGTTTTCGAGCACATAAACAAAATTCTAAAGAATCAAAAGTAATCACTTACTCTCTTAAGGTACGATATACCAATTCGGTCTTAATAGACGTTAATCATCATCATCATCACATTATTTATTTTATTTAATTATTATTTTTATAGTTTTTCGAACTTTGAAAATTTTGTCAAAACCTCATTTCCCTTTCCCCCAAAGTCCTACCCACTCTACCTAACCTACCCTACCCCCACCTTTGACTCTAATACTTGACCCCACCTAACTTGACCTAACCTAAGACCCCGCCCACCTAATTCGAGCCTACCCACTTCATCACTTACCCACTACACATCGATTTAATGTATCATATTTAATATAGTTTAATAGTTTAAGTTATTATGAAAACATTATATATTTACACCTTCAACCACAGTCTCCCCATTACACATTCACACAAGCATTCATATCCATAATGTAATATAAACACTAAAGTTCATTTTCGTCCCGTGGGATTTTTATATTTTATTTTCAATTTTATTCAAAATGCACTTATCATACGTCAATTTGCACCGAAGCAGTTTCAAGACCCTGACTTTGAGAAGTCATATCTCAAGATCTGGGGCATGGAATTGGGTTTGTGAGGACTCATTGGAAATCTTAAATAGAGGAGAACAACATGGAACAATTTATTTTGGGAAATTTACAAATTAAACATTCAAAAAATTTAGCAGAAAATAGGCTACGAAATTAAAACAAATTGAGGATTTTGAGTGTGATTTTAGGGAAAATTTAATAACTAAAATGTTTTTCAGATTTAGATCTTGTTCCAGATTGTCCATATGTCAATAATATAACAGTTGGAAAATAATTTGGACTCATATTTGGGGATCTAACTTTGTTTTTAATTTTATTTTCTCCAAATAAATGGTTTCAATATTTTTTAGATTTGGTTTTGCTTTGGATTTTAATTATGTTTTTAATGATAATTGGTGGCTATTTTGCATAGATTTGAGAGGATAATCACCAGTTGGAGTTCTAATATGGATTAATGAGAATAAAAAATCAATCATAGGTGTTGAGAGCTACAAATTAATCTCAACAATTATTCTATTTTGAAGACCAGTTGCATACTTGAGAGCAAATTTCTAGGCTACCATTATGGCAACCATTTCCAGATTGCAAAGCATCAGTTACTCATCGTTCAAATAATAAAGGAGGAAACTGAATATTGGGTTGGGGGTTGGAAGCTTAGGAATACTTTTGGACATGAAGGCTACATTCTTTGTAAATCCTGTGTAGCTATTGTAAATACTCTGAGTCAGTAAGCATTAATTTATTGGATTCATTGCTCATTCTTCAGCAAAGACTTATCTCCTCTTCTATTTTCTGTATTTTTCTTTTCATTATTCCAAGATTGTTCATTTTTCTTTTGCAGTAAGATTATTTTTAGGGTTAATAGTGTAACAATTTGGTACTACCTCCATTGTTGCACATTGTAAAGTAATCATTTGAGACAAAGAATTTCCTTTGTCTTACTGCGAGTAAGACATGACCTTTTTTTTTAACAAGTTTTACTTATTCATAACCCTGATATATTGTCTAATATGCATTCACTGTCCTTTTGCTAGATTCATCATTGACATGCCCAGTAAATGGTCTTTTCTTCATCTCAGATTTATAGAGATTGTTTTTTCCCTCTGCAAGTCTCAAATTTAATTGTTTCACTTCTTTTATTCTATCTTTCATGAGAAAGATTTTGTGCTTTGTTTGATGAGACTCCATGCCCAATAGATTTAGGTCATTTATCTGAGATTTTTACAACCTTTTCCAGTCTATTGTCTCTTATCCTAAGCCATGTGTATCCTTTGTTTCGTTTTATTATCTTAAATCTGACCTTTGTGCTTTTATGTTCAAGTGATGCTTGGTGAGATTGAGAAACCCATATTTTGAAGTTATATGAGGGAGCCCTCATTGGCTGGAAGGGCTAGCTTGCCAGTTAGAAGTTGGTTAAAATTGTACTAGGCATTTTTCTTTTGCAACCAAGAGAAATCTCTAGTAACATTAGTGTGAAAATCATAAACGAGTCAAGTAAGAAGGCTCTCTATATTGAGTTGGAATCCAAGAAGGGCTAGCAACACATGAGCCAAGAAGAAACCAGTAAGAAAAGAGACAAGAAGATGACAACCACAACTGAGAAAATGAGGGATCCTAACACACATTGCAAACATTGCGATTTGGATGGGCACATGGAAAAAAAGTGTTGGAAACTTCATCCAAAATTCCATCCAAAGTGGCTAAAGTCCAACGGGAAAGAAAAGACAACTACCAAGACAAAAGAAGAAGTGGTGGAAATCACCTTTGATCTAGATGAAGTCGTATCTTGCACCCGTTATAAAACCAAAGATGAGTGGAGATAAGCATGAACTATTCCAAATCAAAGTTCAAGTGAAGAACCATAAGGTAAATGCTTTGTTTGACAACGGTTCTCAATGTAACCCAATTTATGAAACATTAGTTGATGAGCTTGGCCTAGAAACTTATGATTTAGTGCAACTAATTTCACTAGTATAGTTGTGATGGAAAAGTGTTATGAGAATCACTTGGAGGTGTAAAATCAAGTTTTCCATTAGTGCTAGATATGTTGATGAAGTAGAATATGAAATTGCACCATTCGATGCATGTGGAGTGATGTTTGGTAGCCCATACATGTGGGATAGGAATGCTACCTACTATAGGAGATAAAACAAAGATTGCTTAGTCAAGGGTGGAAAGGCCTACTTCATCAAATCACAATAAGAGAGAGAGAATAACATAGAATAACTTATCTAGTAGAAAAATAGGGGCAGACAAGCAAGAAACAAGCAACCTTCGTCAACAATGGAATGGTGGATATGGAGAGACAAATGAAGACCTTGTGTTTTTTGTCTCCCTGATGGTCTAGCTTTTGGGGACCCAAAACCTGCAAATGGGGAGGTGTGATCCGAATTGGATCCTCGCCTAAAATATTATGTAAATTTGTAATAAGTATGAATGCTTTATTTTATTTTATTTTGTCTTTTTGGTAAAATTGGAAGGGGAAACAAAACATTATGATGGTTCCCTTCCAAAGGTATTACATTAAAATATATGAATGTTGTAATGAAGAGATCGACAAGGAGATGCAAGGTGAACTAGGCAGGACAGTAGTATAAGTGGAAGCTTGAAGAGGGAAACCTTCTTGAAGATCGATGGATGAAGGAGTCAAGGAGCATGCCCATGGTGAGTGAAGGTGTATGTCATATATGGCCATCTACAATTTCTATTGACTGAGTAACAACACACATAATCTACGTATAGCTCACCCGTTTGTACTTATCTCTTGGGCCTAATAACATCTCCATTCAATGTTTAGTTTCCATGGTAAAGAATCTATATGTTTAGTGTGATATAATTTTTTCTATGACTATTGCACAATTTCTGTATGAGGGAATGAATATTGTTAATTGTGTTTAATGGAATTCTAATATCTCTACTCAAGAATCAATTTCAAAAGTAATATGATATTTTCTTCTTTATGAATCAAGTCTAGCCCATCATATAGTCAATCCCATACAAAATCGACTAGATGGTTGTTACAATTTTTACTAGTTAAATCCTTCATAATTCAACAATCCCACCTCAAGTTGTTGGGAATTTTATGGGATGCATGCTTTGTTGAACCCCTGCTAACCAAATCATCATGACCAATCTCATTGTCCAATTTGCAACTATCTTTTTACATTTTCTTTCCCATAAGTGATTAGTCTAGTTATTCATCATCTTCTTTTTTTTTCGAAGTATAGGAGGAAATGTGGGCACTTTGAACATATTAAGTAGTCACCTCAACGACCATGGGTATATGGATTAAATCATCAATCCTACTTCTAGATCGTCTTTTCATTCTTCAAGATGGCAACAATTAATCAAAGCTTGTTGTGATTTTACTGAGATCTACACTACTATTATGAGACTTAGATTCCCAAGAAATTCATTGCTTGATAATTCTTATCTTCTATAACCAAATTGATATTTAATCCCTCTCTCGGTGTTAATATTTTTTTCATAGAGAATCCCCTCATATCATTCAAATTGTCATAAAATGACACAATTCCCGTGTACCATCATGTTGGCTAAGTAGCTTGGATTAATTTGATATCCAAGCAAGAGCATTGGGCCTCAATTGTTCTTGAAAATACCCAAAAGTAGCCCAAGCTCGAAAACCAATTTGAAAGAAATCCATTAACAACAAGGAGGCTTACACTCATATTCATGATTGTTATTGCGGAGTTTGTTATGTTGTTGGCAGTAAAAATAGAGGGCGTTGAAACCTTAGCAGAGCATTGAACTAAAACTGGACATAGAGGCAAATTCATTCCACAATAGGCATCCATGTTGACAAAATAGATAGGCCATATGCCCACCATTTATGGATCATATATGATTAGATGAGGACCTTGTTTGAGCTTGCAAACAAAATAGCAGCGATAAATATCTAGGAAAAAAATTGTTTAGTACCAAACTATTCAAGCGTTGCAATTGTCAAGACCTAATAATTTGCAATGGTTTAATGGAGTGGCCAAAATCCAATCAGATGAATTGTATTCATGGGCTTTCCATTAGTGTGATAAGTTATGTTATATCAAATATCTATGTATACAACCAAATAGTTAATTTTGACATCTTAAATAATCATGAGCCAGAATCAGATCACGAACCCTTAATTTGAACCCTAAACTTTGGTGTGCATAAAAATTCCATAGAAGAAGAATATAATCAGGAAAATAACTTTATATTCGACAAAAATAAAGCTTATTTTTTAAGGATTTAAAAAATGAATTAAATCTTTCGATAAGTAATATTAATATCGAAGACCTCTACCATAGTTTTACAACAATACTCTCGACTAGTATATAAAGCAAGCACTCTCAACATGTATATACAACGAGAACTCTCTCAAAACTTCATATAAAATGGAAAATGAAATGACCAACCCTTGGTATGATAAAGAGTGCAAGATTGCTAGAAAAACCATCAAGGAAACCTCTAATGAGTCCCTAAAAGATGACAAGATCTATAGCTAAAATGAACTAATTAAAAGAAAAAGATATATTATATAAATAAAAAGCAAGATAAGCTTTTACATCTTTCTAAATTCAATCCTAAAAAAATCTGGAAGTAAACTTTAACTTGAAAAACTAAAGAATAATATGATTTCCTTGAGGGACTCAAATTCGTACCTTAAGAAGCTTTATGAATCTCCCGATGTTGTCAATAACATTCAAATCCCTATTACAAAGAAATAAAGTTTTACTTTGGAAGACATAAAGTCTCGGATTTAATGACTTGCAAAAGGGAAACATCAAAATTTATCAAGCAAAAATACTAAAAGTTGGAGGATATGTCCTTATCCCTCATATTCAAAAACTCTTAAATATGCTAATCAAGCAGGGTTTCCCTAAACCATGGACTCAAAGCCTCAATGTTCCTCTTTTTAAATGTAGGGATGAAAGCACCCCTTCAAATTATAAGACGATTATGATTAACCCTCTTTTAGCCAAGTTATATGAAATTATTTTGGAAACAAAGATTAGCATATTGTTAGAAAGTCACAAAAACATGGCTAAAGGCCTAGCCAATTTTAGAAGTTATAATTCAATCTTGGACCACTTAGTTATTGTTAATATCATCACAAAGGAATGTTGAAATGATCAAACCAATTTCATGTGTTGCTTCATTGAGTTTAGGAAAGCTTTTGACACGATGCCTAGAAATAACCTTTGGAATAGTTAGAAGAGTTAAAGGTTCCTTTTGAGTTAAGAGATACTATGACAAAGTTGTATGAAAATGTTATCACTAAGTTTAGGAACATTGAGGGTTGGTTGAAATATATTAATTGTAATATAGGAGTTAATAAAGGTTGTCCTCTGTGCCCCACCCTTTCTGGCATTTATATTGACAAGTTAGAGGCATGTTTGGAAGAAGCAAGTTGTGCTAGCACTACTTTCGCTGGAATACTCATCATTCTCCTTTACATTGACAATATTTATCTTATAATGACACATGTCTTTGATCTCGACATACAATTAAAGATTCTCAATGTAACATCCCAATTTTAATCCCCACAAATTGTAATGTAATTTTATAAATTCAAATTAGGTTGGTGAGCCGATATGATTGGGGCAAAGAGCCCATATTGATTAATATGGCCAACAACCAAATTGTATATTATGTGCATTAAATAATTAATCCCTCACTACTATATGAAATGAATGAAGACAATGAGGGGCTATGATTCCACAAGAGAGAGGGGTCCAAGGTGGGATTATTCATGGGTATTAATCCAACCCACATTCCTGAAATTATTATCATTGTGTATAACATTATATTGTTGTTGAGTGTTCCCAAAGCCGATCATTTAACTCATGTAAGAGGGTGGGTGTGAGGAGTCACATTCCATATTTATTGGAGAGCATGGGCATGNTCGAGCCTACCCACTTCATCACTTACCCACTACACATCGATTTAATGTATCATATTTAATATAGTTTAATAGTTTAAGTTATTATGAAAACATTATATATTTACACCTTCAACCACAGTCTCCCCATTACACATTCACACAAGCATTCATATCCATAATGTAATATAAACACTAAAGTTCATTTTCGTCCCGTGGGATTTTTATATTTTATTTTCAATTTTATTCAAAATGCACTTATCATACGTCAATTTGCACCGAAGCAGTTTCAAGACCCTGACTTTGAGAAGTCATATCTCAAGATCTGGGGCATGGAATTGGGTTTGTGAGGACTCATTGGAAATCTTAAATAGAGGAGAACAACATGGAACAATTTATTTTGGGAAATTTACAAATTAAACATTCAAAAAATTTAGCAGAAAATAGGCTACGAAATTAAAACAAATTGAGGATTTTGAGTGTGATTTTAGGGAAAATTTAATAACTAAAATGTTTTTCAGATTTAGATCTTGTTCCAGATTGTCCATATGTCAATAATATAACAGTTGGAAAATAATTTGGACTCATATTTGGGGATCTAACTTTGTTTTTAATTTTATTTTCTCCAAATAAATGGTTTCAATATTTTTTAGATTTGGTTTTGCTTTGGATTTTAATTATGTTTTTAATGATAATTGGTGGCTATTTTGCATAGATTTGAGAGGATAATCACCAGTTGGAGTTCTAATATGGATTAATGAGAATAAAAAATCAATCATAGGTGTTGAGAGCTACAAATTAATCTCAACAATTATTCTATTTTGAAGACCAGTTGCATACTTGAGAGCAAATTTCTAGGCTACCATTATGGCAACCATTTCCAGATTGCAAAGCATCAGTTACTCATCGTTCAAATAATAAAGGAGGAAACTGAATATTGGGTTGGGGGTTGGAAGCTTAGGAATACTTTTGGACATGAAGGCTACATTCTTTGTAAATCCTGTGTAGCTATTGTAAATACTCTGAGTCAGTAAGCATTAATTTATTGGATTCATTGCTCATTCTTCAGCAAAGACTTATCTCCTCTTCTATTTTCTGTATTTTTCTTTTCATTATTCCAAGATTGTTCATTTTTCTTTTGCAGTAAGATTATTTTTAGGGTTAATAGTGTAACAATTTGGTACTACCTCCATTGTTGCACATTGTAAAGTAATCATTTGAGACAAAGAATTTCCTTTGTCTTACTGCGAGTAAGACATGACCTTTTTTTTTAACAAGTTTTACTTATTCATAACCCTGATATATTGTCTAATATGCATTCACTGTCCTTTTGCTAGATTCATCATTGACATGCCCAGTAAATGGTCTTTTCTTCATCTCAGATTTATAGAGATTGTTTTTTCCCTCTGCAAGTCTCAAATTTAATTGTTTCACTTCTTTTATTCTATCTTTCATGAGAAAGATTTTGTGCTTTGTTTGATGAGACTCCATGCCCAATAGATTTAGGTCATTTATCTGAGATTTTTACAACCTTTTCCAGTCTATTGTCTCTTATCCTAAGCCATGTGTATCCTTTGTTTCGTTTTATTATCTTAAATCTGACCTTTGTGCTTTTATGTTCAAGTGATGCTTGGTGAGATTGAGAAACCCATATTTTGAAGTTATATGAGGGAGCCCTCATTGGCTGGAAGGGCTAGCTTGCCAGTTAGAAGTTGGTTAAAATTGTACTAGGCATTTTTCTTTTGCAACCAAGAGAAATCTCTAGTAACATTAGTGTGAAAATCATAAACGAGTCAAGTAAGAAGGCTCTCTATATTGAGTTGGAATCCAAGAAGGGCTAGCAACACATGAGCCAAGAAGAAACCAGTAAGAAAAGAGACAAGAAGATGACAACCACAACTGAGAAAATGAGGGATCCTAACACACATTGCAAACATTGCGATTTGGATGGGCACATGGAAAAAAAGTGTTGGAAACTTCATCCAAAATTCCATCCAAAGTGGCTAAAGTCCAACGGGAAAGAAAAGACAACTACCAAGACAAAAGAAGAAGTGGTGGAAATCACCTTTGATCTAGATGAAGTCGTATCTTGCACCCGTTATAAAACCAAAGATGAGTGGAGATAAGCATGAACTATTCCAAATCAAAGTTCAAGTGAAGAACCATAAGGTAAATGCTTTGTTTGACAACGGTTCTCAATGTAACCCAATTTATGAAACATTAGTTGATGAGCTTGGCCTAGAAACTTATGATTTAGTGCAACTAATTTCACTAGTATAGTTGTGATGGAAAAGTGTTATGAGAATCACTTGGAGGTGTAAAATCAAGTTTTCCATTAGTGCTAGATATGTTGATGAAGTAGAATATGAAATTGCACCATTCGATGCATGTGGAGTGATGTTTGGTAGCCCATACATGTGGGATAGGAATGCTACCTACTATAGGAGATAAAACAAAGATTGCTTAGTCAAGGGTGGAAAGGCCTACTTCATCAAATCACAATAAGAGAGAGAGAATAACATAGAATAACTTATCTAGTAGAAAAATAGGGGCAGACAAGCAAGAAACAAGCAACCTTCGTCAACAATGGAATGGTGGATATGGAGAGACAAATGAAGACCTTGTGTTTTTTGTCTCCCTGATGGTCTAGCTTTTGGGGACCCAAAACCTGCAAATGGGGAGGTGTGATCCGAATTGGATCCTCGCCTAAAATATTATGTAAATTTGTAATAAGTATGAATGCTTTATTTTATTTTATTTTGTCTTTTTGGTAAAATTGGAAGGGGAAACAAAACATTATGATGGTTCCCTTCCAAAGGTATTACATTAAAATATATGAATGTTGTAATGAAGAGATCGACAAGGAGATGCAAGGTGAACTAGGCAGGACAGTAGTATAAGTGGAAGCTTGAAGAGGGAAACCTTCTTGAAGATCGATGGATGAAGGAGTCAAGGAGCATGCCCATGGTGAGTGAAGGTGTATGTCATATATGGCCATCTACAATTTCTATTGACTGAGTAACAACACACATAATCTACGTATAGCTCACCCGTTTGTACTTATCTCTTGGGCCTAATAACATCTCCATTCAATGTTTAGTTTCCATGGTAAAGAATCTATATGTTTAGTGTGATATAATTTTTTCTATGACTATTGCACAATTTCTGTATGAGGGAATGAATATTGTTAATTGTGTTTAATGGAATTCTAATATCTCTACTCAAGAATCAATTTCAAAAGTAATATGATATTTTCTTCTTTATGAATCAAGTCTAGCCCATCATATAGTCAATCCCATACAAAATCGACTAGATGGTTGTTACAATTTTTACTAGTTAAATCCTTCATAATTCAACAATCCCACCTCAAGTTGTTGGGAATTTTATGGGATGCATGCTTTGTTGAACCCCTGCTAACCAAATCATCATGACCAATCTCATTGTCCAATTTGCAACTATCTTTTTACATTTTCTTTCCCATAAGTGATTAGTCTAGTTATTCATCATCTTCTTTTTTTTTCGAAGTATAGGAGGAAATGTGGGCACTTTGAACATATTAAGTAGTCACCTCAACGACCATGGGTATATGGATTAAATCATCAATCCTACTTCTAGATCGTCTTTTCATTCTTCAAGATGGCAACAATTAATCAAAGCTTGTTGTGATTTTACTGAGATCTACACTACTATTATGAGACTTAGATTCCCAAGAAATTCATTGCTTGATAATTCTTATCTTCTATAACCAAATTGATATTTAATCCCTCTCTCGGTGTTAATATTTTTTTCATAGAGAATCCCCTCATATCATTCAAATTGTCATAAAATGACACAATTCCCGTGTACCATCATGTTGGCTAAGTAGCTTGGATTAATTTGATATCCAAGCAAGAGCATTGGGCCTCAATTGTTCTTGAAAATACCCAAAAGTAGCCCAAGCTCGAAAACCAATTTGAAAGAAATCCATTAACAACAAGGAGGCTTACACTCATATTCATGATTGTTATTGCGGAGTTTGTTATGTTGTTGGCAGTAAAAATAGAGGGCGTTGAAACCTTAGCAGAGCATTGAACTAAAACTGGACATAGAGGCAAATTCATTCCACAATAGGCATCCATGTTGACAAAATAGATAGGCCATATGCCCACCATTTATGGATCATATATGATTAGATGAGGACCTTGTTTGAGCTTGCAAACAAAATAGCAGCTATAAATATCTAGGAAAAAAATTGTTTAGTACCAAACTATTCAAGCGTTGCAATTGTCAAGACCTAATAATTTGCAATGGTTTAATGGAGTGGCCAAAATCCAATCAGATGACTTGTATTCATGGGCTTTCCATTAGTGTGACAAGTTATGTTATATCAAATATCTATGTATACAAACAAATAGTTAATTTTGACATGTTAAATAATCATGAGCCAGAATCAGATCATGAACCCTTAATTTGAACCCTAAACTTTGGTGTGCATAAAAATTCCATAGAAGAAGAATATAATCAGGAAAAGAACTTTATCTTCGACAAAAACAAAGCTTATTTTTTAAGGATTTAAAAAATGAATTATATCTTTCGATAAGTAATATTAATATCGAAGACCTCTACCATAGTTTTACAACAATACTCTCGACTAGTATATAAAGCAAGCACTCTCAACATGTATATACAACAAGAACTCTCTCAAAACTTCATATAAAATGGAAAATGAAATGATCAACCCTTGGTATGATAAAGAGTGCAAGATTGCTAGAAAAACCATCAAGGAAACCTCTAATGAGTCCCTAAAAGATGACAAGATCTATAGTTAAAATGAACTAATTAAAAGAAAAAGATATATTATATAAATAAAAAGCAAGATAAGCTTTTACATCTTTCTAAATTCAATCCTAAAAAAATCTGGAAGTAAACTTTAACTTGAAAAACTAAAGAATAATATGATTTCCTTGAGGGACTCAAATTCGTACCTTAAGAAGCTTTATGAATCTCCCGATGTTGTCAATAACATTCAAATCCCTATTACAAAGAAATAAAGTTTTACTTTGGAAGACATAAAGTCTCGGATTTAATGACTTGCAAAAGGGAAACATCAAAATTTATCAAGCAAAAATACTAAAAGTTGGAGGATATGTCCTTATCCCTCATATTCAAAAACTCTTAAATATGCTAATCAAGCAGGGTTTCCCTAAACCATGGACTCAAAGCCTCAATGTTCCTCTTTTTAAATGTAGGGATGAAAGCACCCCTTCAAATTATAAGACGATTATGATTAACCCTCTTTTAGCCAAGTTATATGAAATTATTTTGGAAACAAAGATTAGCATATTGTTAGAAAGTCACAAAAACATGGCTAAAGGCCTAGCCAATTTTAGAAGTTATAATTCAATCTTGGACCACTTAGTTATTGTTAATATCATCACAAAGGAATGTTGAAATGATCAAACCAATTTCATGTGTTGCTTCATTGAGTTTAGGAAAGCTTTTGACACGATGCCTAGAAATAACCTTTGGAATAGTTAGAAGAGTTAAAGGTTCCTTTTGAGTTAAGAGATACTATGACAAAGTTGTATGAAAATGTTATCACTAAGTTTAGGAACATTGAGGGTTGGTTGAAATATATTAATTGTAATATAGGAGTTAATAAAGGTTGTCCTCTGTGCCCCACCCTTTCTGGCATTTATATTGACAAGTTAGAGGCATGTTTGGAAGAAGCAAGTTGTGCTAGCACTACTTTCGCTGGAATACTCATCATTCTCCTTTACATTGACAATATTTATCTTATAATGACACATGTCTTTGATCTCGACATACAATTAAAGATTCTCAATGTAACATCCCAATTTTAATCCCCACAAATTGTAATGTAATTTTATAAATTCAAATTAGGTTGGTGAGCCGATATGATTGGGGCAAAGAGCCCATATTGATTAATATGGCCAACAACCAAATTGTATATTATGTGCATTAAATAATTAATCCCTCACTACTATATGAAATGAATGAAGACAATGAGGGGCTATGATTCCACAAGAGAGAGGGGTCCAAGGTGGGATTATTCATGGGTATTAATCCAACCCACATTCCTGAAATTATTATCATTGTGTATAACATTATATTGTTGTTGAGTGTTCCCAAAGCCGATCATTTAACTCATGTAAGAGGGTGGGTGTGAGGAGTCACATTCCATATTTATTGGAGAGCATGGGCATGCGTACAATCATGTCGGGGAAGAGTGATATTCAAACAAGTAAGGGAGAAGAAGAAAATTTGTATGTAGAATGGAGGACAATTTTTACATGAGATTTTGGGGAAAAAAGGAAGAGCAAAGGGCTGGGAAGAGGATGAGCCATGTTGTGCTTGAACGCAACCATTATTGGGTTGTGGTTATGTTGGAAAAGAGGCATGCATGCCTATAAATTGGGTTGTAAGTTGTAGTGCATTTTTCCTATTAAGGAAATGTCTCAAGAGCCTTGTGAAGGCTGCTATGAGAACTCTTCAAGCAGCTGAAATTTCATGGATCCCAACTGAGGAATTCCTGGCCAACCGAGTGCACTAGGTGCCCTGATAAATGAATGATATAGCCTAAGGGGTTGTGAAGGGGGTACATTCCTTGGGTAGTGTCGGTTGTGGGGAAAAGAGAGAGCTGGAGGATTGGAACTATTGTGAGAATATAACATGGGTTTTGGGGTTGTTTATGTGCAGATAATGGACAACTAGTGGGTCAAATCTCCTTGTGGACTCATAGTCTTAACTCGGGGGTGTCTTGTTGTTGAGAGAGAATTAACAACAATGCCCATGGCTATAAGGTTCATCCTTTGTATGTAACTAGTTCATTATATTTATAACATAAAAAAAATTGTTGTGTTATTTATGATTAATATGTTGTGTAAATGTTTTATTTGAATGTTGTGTAATTCTTGGGTGTTTACTAGATGCATTCTTGATTTATACATGTTGTAGATGCATGGTCAAATCAACATGTTTTTTGCTATGAATTTTATGGTCTTGTTGCCCCTTGGTTCTCTGTTATATGTTTGGGGCATTTTTAATTCGTTTTTAGCAGGTTAAGTCATTTTCCGTAGTGACGGGACT
>JZKD02S0871449.1:0-14173 GCA_000966675.3 Picea glauca | reverse complement strand
TTGCCAAGTATGGCATGCTTCTATCTAGATCTTGGGGTGCTAAAATAGGAGGATCAGTTCAGTTGGACATAACCTATGCTACAATTCCAATTTGTGTGGACAAATTACTCGACTGTACAGAGAAAATAGACTGAAGTATACTATAAGTGACCCTCAAAACCCCAAAAAATACCCAATCTATGTCGCTGATCAAGATTTAGGCAATTTTATATTATCCATAGATGACGATTTTGAAGAATGTATAGAAGAAGAAAATAAAAAAAATAGAAATTTCAAAGAAAATATAAATGTTAGAAAAGGGATGTAGAAAATGTTCTTCGATGGTTCTTCATCTTGTGAAGGAGCAAGAGCCAAAGTTTTATTTCTGGCACCAGGTAATGAGTATTTTATTCCTTTCTCTTATAGATTACAATGGGATGTTGATTATACCAATAATTTCTGTGAATATGAGGCTTTAGTTTTAGGATTAGAAGCTGGAATAAAATTAAAAATCAAACATTTGATAGTTTATGGTGCTGCAAAGCTCATTGTAAAACAAATAAAACAACAATATCAAGCTAAGCATCTGAGATTGAGATCGTATAGAAATTGTTCCTGGAATCTAATATAGAATGTATTTTCATCTTTTAATATTCACTCTATTCCCAGAACACAAAATCACAAAATCAACAAGATGATTCTTTGGCCAAATATGTTCCGACTTTCATACCACCTACTATTTTGAAACTGAAATATCATATTGAGATGAGGCATAGACCTTCAATTCCAAACAATGTTCAACATTGGAAAGTATTTGAAGATGAAGAACAAATCAAGAATTTCCTAGAAATGATAAATGAGTTTTCTGAGATCCACATAAATCAATAAAATCAGAATGATCCTACTTGTATTATGCAGGAAGGAGAGAAACCAGATAAGTTCCAAGGCAAAATCGCAAATCACCGCATGCTCTTACTTAAAAACAACCAAATTCCCAGAGGTATGATCCCTCTAGAAAGGTGGTTTGACCAAGATGATATACCTTTAAAGTCTATTTTGTGACCTCAACCTGAAGAAGTTGAATATTGTAATGTAGGAACCGATGAAGATCCCAAAATGGTCAAAATATCAAAATATCTTCCAGCACAAATAAAGAGTAAATAGGTTGAGTTACTTAAACAATACAAAGATTTTTTTGCATGGTCTTATGATGATTTTAAAACTTATGATGCTTCTGTTATTGAACACAAGATTCCCTTAAAACATGGTATCAAGCCTTTCAGGCAGAAACTTAGACAGATAACCCAATTCTTCTGCCAATAATAGAAAGGGAGGTAAAAAGAGTTCCTTGATGCAAAAATCATTGTTCCCCTCATATAATCTGAATGGGTGGCCAATTTAGTCCATGTTAGGAAAAATAATGGCGAAATAAGACTATGCATTGATTTTAGGAACTTAAATAATCCTTCGCCTAAAGATAACTACCCGCTCCCAAAAATGGACCATGTTTTAGAAAAGGTAGTAGGGGCTAACAAAATCTCTATGATTGATGGTTTCTTAGGATATAATCAGATTGGTGGGCACAAAGATGATAGAGAAAAGACTACATTTACTACTCCATGGGGAACCTTTATCTATGATAAAATGCCTTTTGGTTTAATGAATGAAGGGGCAACTTTCTAGAGAGCAATGGATATCGCGTTCATCGGTGAGAGAGACAAATTTGTTGTTATTTATCTAGATGATTTGATAGTCTTTTCCAATTCTGATGTAGAACATTTGATTCACCTCAAAACAACTTTTGAAAAATGCAGAAAATTTGGTTTGTCTCTTAATCCCAAAAAACCACACTTTTCCATGCACGAAGGTAAAATTTTAGGTCATATAGTTTCAAAAGATGGAATTAAGGTCGATCCTAAACGAGTTGAGGATATTGACCTAATTAACATTCCTAGAAATAGAAAAGAGATTCAATCTTTTTTAGGTAAGATCAAATTCTTGAGGAGATTCATTCCTAACTTTGCTGAAATAATCAAATTGATTACATATATGTTGAAAAAGGATAGGGAAGTAAAATAGACTACAGAAACCAAAGAATATTTCAAGGGTGTTAAGAAATCTATAGGAGAAGCACAAGTATTGGTAAGTCAAGACTATAAAAGATAATTCTTGATCTTGTCCTTTACTTGCGAACATATTGTTGCAACAAGGCTTCTTCAAAAGAACACAGGAGGATTTGAACAACCAATAGCCTTTTTTAGCAAAAGCCTCAGGGATGCAGAACTAAGATATGATATTCTTGAAAAACAAGCTTATGCAATGATACAAGCACTGAAGGATTTCAGAACATATGTCTTGCACTCCAAAATAATTTCTTATGTATCAACAAAAGCAATTAAGTATTTCTTGGTTCAGTGAAACAATGATGGAAGAAGAGGTAGATGGTTGAAAAAAAATCAAGAGATTAATTTAGAAGTGAAACCAACCAAGCTAGTGAAAGGTCAAGGTTTGGAAAATCTATTAACCGAATCACATTTCAGAGCGCTAGGTATAGAGGAAATTGACGATCATGCACCTATAATTTAGATTGAAGACAAGTTTTCTTCCTCTACTTCGTACAATGATATTATTACATACCTCCTTACTCTTCAATTCCCAAACGTTGTGACTCCTTCTAAATAAATAACCTTAAAGCTACATGAGATTAAGTATTGCATTATTGATGGAAAGATATACTGGAAAGACCCTCTAGGGTTCTTGTTATGTTTCCTGATAAAATCCAAAACAAAAGGTGTCATAGATGAATTTCATGAAGAAGTATGTGGACGACATCATCCCTGGAGAGAAACAACTTACAAAATTTTAAGTGCATGATATTATTGGCCAAAATTGTTTAAGGATGTAAATGCAAGGGTAAGAGCTTGCAATTCATGCTGACTGTTTGCTGGTAAACAAAATATTCATGCCTTACCTTTAATTCCAGTAAAATCTGAAGCTCCTTCCCAACAATGGGGCCTAGAATTCATTGGAGAAATTCATATGCATTAAACTACTCAACATAGGTGGATTCTAAATGCTACTGATTATTTTATGAAATGGGTTGAATCCATTCCAACTCGGAATGCTACAAATTTGGTAGTAATAAACTTTTTGGAAGAAAACATCCTAGCGATATTTGGTTGTCCTAAAACAATAGTTACTGATAATTCTCAAGCTTTTAAATCTATGGAAATGATCAATTTATGTCAAATATACAATATAATTTTAGGTCATTCTATAGCTTATTATCCTGAGGGAAATGGGTTGGCTGAATCATCTAACAAGATTTTGATGACTATAATAAAAAACAAATTGACAGAAAATAAAAAAACCTTGGCATATACACTTAAAATATGTCTTATGGGAAAAATGAATTGGTATCAAACAATCTATAGGTATGTCTCCTTTCCAATTAGTTTATGGTATTGAAGTTATTCTTCCTAATAATCTTTCTCTTCCTGTGATGAAACTCTGGAAGGATGCGAATGAAGAACCGAATGATGTCACAAGAAGAATAAATCAAATCATCAAGGTTCAACAAAATAGAGTATAGGTGGATGATAAACTTAAAAAATACGAGGATAATATGAAAGCCCTTTTTGATAAAAAAAAACTAAAGACATGCAGTTTCTTCCTGGTGATTTAGTTTTAAGGTGGGAAGCTAGAAATGAAGAGCAGGAAAACATATCAAATTCGATCATCTGTGGTTCAAACCTTTCAAAATTGCATTCGTTGAGGGAAAAAACTCATTCTCACTGGAAACCTTAGTGGAGAAATTCTTGAGGCCCCTATCAACGAGCGTTATTTAAAACATTTCATGCAGTAGTTACATTTTGGATTTCCATTGTATATATCGGATTGGATTGACATTGGCTATTTTTATTTTCTTTTTGTAAATTATTTGAGTCATTTGATCATTTGTTGTAAATATTTTCAATAAGCTTATGATTGCTTGACACCATTTAGATAGAAAAAAACATATGTATCACATATCATCTCTATTCTACAGGATTATCTGATATTTTATTTCATTCCTTTTGTAGAATAGATCTTGTTGAACAAGGGATGAGGCTAACAAACAAATCGGTGCTCATTTTCCAAGCATTGGATCCTTCTAAAAACATGTGATAAATAAATAATCTTCTTTGCCAAAATTTCAAATAAGGTATGAGTCCCTACTCTTCTTATAGTTCAAGTGAAATCAAAAAAAAAAAAAATGATATGCATGTGAAGGAAGTGTTTCTCATGACAATATTATCACCTAACCAAAAACGCCAGAGATGTATAAATTTTTTTAATGATAAATTCCAAAGTCATCTMTGAAATAATAAATAAAATAATAATGGATAAGCTCRAAGGAAATATGAACTAAATACACAAACTTRTGTAGGATGAGGATATTTTTAATTTAGATCCTTCAAGTCTGTGACTGGATCAATATTTACCTATCTCTAAGTTCTTATTCGTTTCATATTTTTTTTCTCCTTTCTTACTTTTAATATTCATAGAAAGAAAGAAACTTACCTTGACTCTGAAAACTTAAAAACATATTTTCAAAACAAGATTAAGTGAAAATATTTACGTTCCTTTGATTCTAATTGAAAAAGTATGTCTAGGCTAATCCTGATAATTTTAGCTTTGCTATCAGACTGTAAACTGACTAATTCTCTCAAGGTTGATCCCGAAAAAGATTAAAATTCCCTTGAAATTTTGTCCTATAGGAAAAGGAGTATTGAAAACTGGAAGAAAATTAATTTTCGAGTATTCTTAAAACTGTTGACAAACCTTCTTTTCAAAAAAAAATTAAACAGATATCATCCCTTGTATATTACATACAGATTGATTACCCCCACTTCAAAATATTAAAATATAAGAAAGATGGTGAAAGAAAATTCATAATTTTATTACCTCCATCTTATCTGAAAGAGATGATGAAAGGAAATTTGTATATCGATTTCCCTCATCTCAGCAAAATGCTAAAGTATTAATGGAAGTGGTGAAAGGAAATTCAATGGGAGAAGTAGATAACTTCACCGGGGTACTGAAGAGGCTCGCTAGAAGTGAAGCAATATCTATGATATATGTAAGGCTATCATACATATCTATATATCATACTCTATTATCTAGTTCTCTTTCTAGTGATATTTACATTCTGAACCAACTAGGGTTTCCCTAAATAAATATGCTTAACCTTGAAGCAAACAAAGTCGGTTGAAGACTGATATTTTGGTTAAAATTATTTTGATTATCTTAAAAAATTCTGAAATCAGTTTTAGGAAAAGGAAGTTTTAAATAACCTAACTTGAKATCAATCATTAAATATGTTTTKAAGGTTTTTGAGATTTGGTTAAGTTCATTTTTMTATATATGATTAATTATTAATAAAACTCGAAAATGTTTTTCAAAAATCAATAATGACTCCATTTACCCAATAAAGGCACTTGGTCTGTTTTTTCTTTCGTGCCTCACAGGGAGTCATAGTTCCCAGATGGAGCCTATGTTGGAACACATATAATTTTGATATTTTGAGTTTTAAATTTTTTTCTCTTAGAAATAAAAATCTCACCCAAAAAAGAAAAAAACTTAGAAAGCCGCCTTTTAAATTAAAAAAAAACAAATCCATTGTTTGTTAATTATCATAAGGTGCGCACAATGTCTATCGTCGAAAAGATACTCTGATCTGATCAGATGGTACAAACAATCTCCGAAGTTTAGAAGTTGCATGAGCTTTAAAATAAATCCTTTAATGGTTTCTTCACATCTTCCCGCTTCAGGTATTTCAACAAAACTAAACAATAAAAACCCTAAAATTCCGAAGTCTTGTGATCTTTTCTTAATTACTTATGAACACGTCATAGGAAACGTGTCCTTTAAAAGTATTTTCTTGGCTTGACATGTGGCACTTATTTTTGACATTTACGTCAGCTAATTCACTTATTTTCAAGTGACACATGGCATCCCTCTTATCTTGACACATCATCAAGAATGACATCCTCCCTGCCACATCACTCCGAGAGATCTCCATTCGATAATTTTAACAAAGGATGAGTTCACAAATATTCAAAGTATCAAAGAGTCAAAGTAAAGTGATTAAAAAAATAAAAAAGGGGGTTTTCAAAGAATTAAGGAAGCAGTTAATGGCTTTAATTAATCATGATTAAGTATTAATCACTTCGCAGTTTCATATTTCGAAAGATTTCCATTGTGCTATATTCAAATCTTTAAAATTTTGAAATTTTGAAATACTTAAAGATAATACACTATTTTAAACATGATTAATTAAGACATAAAAAGCGATTACTCAGAGATTAATTCCTCCGAGAATTCAGATTTCGGAAAATTTTCCTTGTGCTATATTCAAAACTTTTGAATTCTGAATTTCTGAAATACTTAAAGTTAATTACAACATTTTAAAACATGATTAATTAATATTTAAAAGCGATTACTTAGAGATTAACTCCTTCACGCATTCGGACTTCGGAAGATTTCCACCCTGTCACATCCAAAAATTTCGAACACAAACCGTCGAAGTATTGATGACATTTATGATTGATTAAGGTTAATGATTTCAAATAGATATTGTGAATAACCAGGTAATAAATTCCATTAAGTTTAATAAATTCTTCGTCAATAGAGCTATATGAAGATCGATAGAGTTTTTGAATAAAGCACTTCGAATTTCAAAATCGTTTTTACCATTTGAAATTAGCAGTTTGTGATTTAGTGAAGATCTTACAGACTTCTCTTATCAAAGGTAGACTTATTTCTTTTCCTTGAGGATTATGGCGCCAATAAAAGTAGCAAAGAAGCTTGATGCATCAGGTGATGATTCAAATCCAAATGCATATTTCCTATCAGACGCAACTCCGCGAGTTTTAGATGCCATTGAAACTTGGAACAATGTTTTTGAAATCTTAGAGCACGAGATCATTAATTGTCCAGAAGACTCTGTCGAAGAAGACGACGAGTACTTTACAGCTAATCTTAGACTTTTATCATAGTCACAACTGCATAAGATTTTTGCACGACCTAGAATCATACCCTACAACGATATTATAAGTTGGGCTTTGGAACATGTCGACATTCGAACCAGGAGCATCATAAACCACCAGCAGGTTGTCGTCGGCTCTTTATGACCAGAGAACTTACAAGTAATGTACAATATTTATCCTACCCCTAAATACACTTACAATGCTTCTTTTCTTATAGACTTAGAGAGAAAAGAATGCACACAATAGAGTAGAAGTGGTCATGATCTAATCAAGACCTGGTAGGGACATCCATAAAAGTTTAGAGACAACACTCATGGTATGTATGCCACAGTGTCTTTAGACGCTCATATGTTGCATGTGGCCATGATTCTATGTTGGTTGTTTGGGAAGAAGAACCCTACACATTTCTCTGTTGAGTGGGTAGCCATCATGAATGTGGTAGTTGAGGGTTATACATTCAATAGGGATAAAATGTCATCTGACAACTTGGCCAAGGAAATCTCTAAGTATAAATCAGCAAAATCAAAAGGGAAACCTGCTCCTTTTTACATGTCAGCATACGTTATGGATTCCATTTGTTTCACAACCCATTTTCCCCTAATGAACTGGAGTTGGACACTGGCCAGTGTTGAGCCAATTCATTTCCACCACTCTAAATTATGGGAGGAGAATTCCAAAGATTTATTTTACGAAATTTTTCACAATGATGTAGTTCATGTTCACATAGCTATCTATGGCTACCCGCCACCCAGGATTTCATAAAAAATTATGGGAAACCTAGGTACACTTGCAGACTGGTTCATTAAGGATAAATTCTCCTATATCAGAGTGTTTGGTTGTTTTGTTCCTCCTCATGCCCTCCCACAATTTCTACCCGATAGTCTGGTGTGTAGAGAGGTGGCATACCAGACAGTAGCATGAGATATCAACAAGGAGTTGAAAGAAACTAAGAAAAAGGTTTGGCCAACTTTCCCCATTCAAGTTGGCATGTTCACATTATTGGATTTTGGCCATTCTAAATTTGAGGCCGCAGCCCTGGAAGATGTCAAATTAGTTGACATCGAGTTCAAAAATCATGATCCACATAAGATAGTGGAAAATCATCTGGCTCAGTTTAACATGAAACGATACATCCATGAGAATTCTCCCTATGACAAAATGTTTAGGGGAGTTAGATCTTATGAGGAAGTCCAAAGCAGATTCCATACTTTGCCACCTGACCAACAAGTTGGTTTCCTCAGTTTTCAATAACACTGAAGAAACAGTTTGCCCAAGATACTACAGGGAGAGTCAAAACAGTTGCCTCCTTCACAGGGAGAGTCAAAACCCCTGCCTCCTTCGTAAGGAGAGTCAGAACCCCTACCTTCTTCACAAGGAGATTCAAGATCCATACCTTCTTCATAGGGATCTAAACCCTCGGGAGCTAATCCAAGTTTCTCCACCAAGCACATAGATAAATAAATCCCCAAAATCCTAGAACTATTATTTCACAAAATAAGATCATCACTGTCAGGGTTGAATGATCCATAGGTGTTAGCTCGGTTTGAAGCCTTCATGAATTTGAGACAAGATGTTCCTCATTCAACTCAAGCTACTCCAGTTGGTACCCCAGATACAACAATTCAAGGACACTCCACAACAATTGGGTCTCCTATTAAATCACTAACCCCTTTACAGACCAGCGTCAGAAATCCTAGTTCCAAACTCACTTTCGTAAGTTATATTACTCCTATCTTGCCTGAAGAGATGCCTCCCTCAAACTTATTTTTTAGCAAGAAGAAAAAAGATATCGTAAGAAGAGAATATCACCTAAAGGATGGAGTAGTCACTAAAAGACAAAGGTTGGTGTATGATGGGAAAGACCAAGATGGTCCTGAGTTTGCAAAATAAGTTGGAGGTTCGTGAGGGGATTTTTCCAGTACCAATCAATGGTCATTGGAAAATTTAACCGAACAACTGTAACATAAGTGCCTCTTAGTAGAGAAATTGAAAAAGGAGATATATAATACAGAACAGACTGTTAAAAGTAGGATGAACCTGGACATTGAACAAATCAGGGCTAGTCATCAGTAGCAAATTAAGTAGTTATAGGATAACCTTGAGCTTCTCTACCAGAGTTCAAAAACCAGTAAAGGATTGATCACTCGGCGTTAGAATTTGATTGAGAAGTTGCAAGACAGATTTTCCCTAACAGAGAACACAATGATAGACATTTTGGCCTTCAAAAAACGAGCAACAAAAATCAATGAGAGGTTGGAAGTTTCCCATCACGAGCTATATCAAAAAATTGACGCTATTCAAAAATTCTATCAAGTAGTAGATCTTTCTCTAAAAGATATTTATGTCAAGGAAAAAGAGGCCTGCGAAACTAGTTCTAAGTTTCAAGAGGCTCTTATATGGAAGAAAACATATAATTCCCTTGGCCTTACCTTTCTCTCTCATTTTGAACAAGTAAGAGGTGAAATGGCCCTAAAAGCCTGGGAAAAAAATCTAGAAGAAGGTAAGAAACTTTCCAGAAATGTAAAAGAGGATTTCCTAGAGGCATTGTCCTCAATAAATAAAAATATGAACCGAAAAAGGTCCAGAAAGAACAAGGAGAACACTCAAGAAACCATCCAAGAGATGAACCAGATTGATCTACTTAAAATCAATGAATGGTTGGTAAATCTAAGTTCACAGTTTCAGGTCATAATTCAAGAAGTGAACAAAATCTAGGAGAAGTTGCCCCAAATACAGAAGAGGATGTTTTCATTTGAATTAAATGAAAGGATTGAGCCTTCGAGATTTGTGGTATCATTGATGGACAGATGCACCCAATGCATTGAACAGGGGAAAACGAGAGTAGCTAGAAGAAAATGAAAAAGCATGTGCATTATCCTCTTTCTCCACCCACTCCACTTTTCACCTTCAAACCATTACTTACTTCGTCTATCCCTACCACCCGTATTCTTTCATCCATTCATCCCACTTCCTTATTAGACAATTGTTCCGCCATCATACTTTTCATGAAAATTTACTCTTCCCTCTAACAATTAGCCATCCCATAACGAGCCAACGCTGATCTATTCATCTAATTACCCCCCGTCCATGTCCTCAACTGCAATTCTTAATCCCAGTGAATGCATCCAAAGGGATGTAAAGTCCTCCTTCGTTATGACAACTACTCTGTAACAGGTGCAATTTTTTTTTCGTTTTAAAAGTGTGTGCGCGCGTGTAGAAGGGAACAGACACACTGGATTCTACATCGCCACCCGAGGACTAACAAGACGCAAGCAAGATGAACACAATAAGACGACATACAACGTACAACGGTAACCACAAGAAATAAACGTCCATAGATGTAAGGTGCACAACAGGTAACCACAAGCATTTAACGACACTCTGGGTTATGCACAGTACGAACACAGAAGGAAGAATCCCTAGTAGTAGATTTTACTATTTCTGCACAAGAAAGCAGGGCGTTTAATCTTAGTTCTATGCTCCGGAGAGAGAGAGAATGTCAGATAGGCTCCTAGCCGACTGCTCAGGCAGAAACTAGTAATCTCTGTCAGGTGTGTCGCAAGAGTGGAAACCCTGCCTTTAAAGGGCCCGAGACTCTTGATACGGCATTGGATTCCTTACACAAAGAAAATAATCACACACCCATCCTTACACACTAGGCTACGTGGAGGTGTCTACAGTCCACCTGTCACAACAATCCAACACACAGAAGGGTTATCGACCAAGTACAACTTCAATTGCCCTGAACAACAATCCCTTATTTACTAACTCAGAATAATCTATGTGCTTAATCAAGGTTATTACATCATATGTGTTTATTAATAACAATAAATATTACCATAACATCACTATGAATTATTAAGAACCTTACATTATATCACGTATCCAGGCCATGATTTACAATTTCAATACCTATTATATGCTACAACCATAAATTTTGACGACCTTACCTGATAAAAACATTTCAATTAACCATGAGGAGCTCACAATTCGATGATCATAAATTTCAATAATCATGCAATACTAACAGCGAACATTCCTTTCTGTAAGTTGTCTATGCAACCCTACACTCTATAATATGATGCAAACAATGCTCTTACATATTTCAGAATCAATATGAAACCATAGCGCTACCTTTACCTATCACCTTAACATTATAATTTTAGTAACCTTTCCACCCAAATGACAACACCCTTCCCTATTGTCAAAATATAAAAATAACATCATATTTTTAATTAACATCATATTTAAACATAACAATAAACATCATAGTTAAAAATGACCATATATAACAATAACACTATTTAATATGACAATGTTTAAAATACCAATATTTTTAAAAGGCACATATATAAAAGTAACAATAATTAAAAATGCTAATATCTAAAAATGACAACATTTTAAAAGACAATATAAAAATAACATCATATTTTTAATTAACATCATATTTAAACATAACAATAAACATCATAGTTAAAAATGACCATATATAACAATAACACTATTTAATATGACAATGTTTAAAATACCAATATTTTTAAAAGGCACATATATAAAAATAAAAATAATTAAAAATGCTAATATCTAAAAATGACAACATTTTAAAAGACAATATAAAAATAACATCATGTGTATGATATCGATGATACTAAATTTACAATAATGCTACCCCATAGTAACGACAACCTGGCATTTATTGTAACATTACATGACCTTATCCCTTTACGATCTGAATTGCGAAATTTATAAGGAAAAATACATCGTTAAAGATAAAAGTAATACAAGCACTTCCAAACAATATTTGGGCTTGGATACACATAACTTAAAAAGCAAAATATCGACCTTTAAATCTTCTGATCAAACTTACAGAAAGTATTAAACTGTAATCTCTGCAATCTGCATAGGTATCTTAATTATTAGACAGGAATGAGTAAACATCGAACCTGAATTCGGCAGAACCACCCAACAGACTTCCTTGTGAATGGGCTCTCCGTGATCATAAATTCCAGAAATAGTAAGCGATAATCTGAGTGATGTCAATATTTTATTAATACTATAAATCCTATCACCGGGGAAGAGTTTTGTACAATCCAACTAATCGGTGAGGGTGACTGCGACTGCATGATCGAGGTATTTAAACACATTCTCTGAGGAGGTATGAACATCTACTGGATAAGAGATGCCACGCGCCAGTCTCTTAAAACAGGACAAAATAGGTACACGATTTTCAATCAGCAAAAACAAAAACAAAGGTATAAGGGAAGTCTTATCCCAAGGTGTGTGAGGACGAAGGATTGAGTGACCAGACGGTACGCCCAGGGGTTAACCGCATCGGTTGATGCCAAGGTTGAACTCGGTGCTGATCATCTTAGTAATCACAGCCACGCCTTAAACCTCTGCTAGCATCCTACACAACGTTGCCTCCAAATTAACGCTAACCCACCTGCCAGCGAAGGGTCGTGATAAAACGTGGGCATCCAACATTTTCGCTGAGTGTGACCAGGCGTGTAGGACCGGGGGCAAGACCGCATTAACGCTGTGTGTTAACAGGCACGCAACCAACGTTAACGCTGCGCTAGATTGCGGCGAAACACTGTGGTTCAGTGTTAGGAGTAAACCTCCCGTCGTTGGGTGCCACCAGTGTAACAATAATGGGTTTTTATTCAGCAGTTCATCACGTAGCAGGTGAGGGAGGTGGGTATTTGTGAAAGAAACGAATTATTGAATTTGGTAAGGAAGTCATAGATCACAGGATATGGAAAAAATAAAACGCAACAAATGAAATGAGATAAACGCGCGCAGAGAAGGATGGATTCGTCATTGCAACGCAGAGTTAATACAACCAGATGACCCAGCACGCGGCCCAAGGATTGCCTTGGATTCCGATTCCCTCTTTATTTAAAGGAAAACTGAAAAGCGGGGACTCTCTCATACTCATTAAGATAATAGAACCAAGGCATACGCAGGGATAAACATATTCATTTAATGGTAAAAAAAAATATCAGACAATAATGTCGGTGGGGTACAAGGCGTTTCTCCCGGGATGGTGTACTCGATTCGGTTGCTAAAAATAAAGACCCGCACAAGTAACCAGTAATGGCAGGTCGTGCCCATTACTGGAAATGTGTTCGGCCTGCCCCCATTCTGGAACCACTCCAAAATAGCCACCCTCAGCCCAAGCGTTTAACAGAAAAAGGAGAGCACAAGTGTGTTGCGACAACACCATCAAGGAGGAAAGGAAACATAGAATGGAACAATAAATTTTCACCCCTTAACAATACAAAATGTAGAGATACAAGCTAAAAACGTAGAGAATCGATGGAACAAGTTCCATCACTTCCTGAGATGAGGATACATGCATTCGCTGGTGTAAGCATAGAGCTTTCTAAAATAAGGGAAAATGCATCCAATTTAAAGGGACGAAAGGGCAGTCACTGGATAAGTAGGGTATAGTGCAGCTAGAGGATAGTGCTGGCAGAACCACAGATAAGTCACACATTAGCTAAGGGATAAGGCGGTCATGAAATAATAAGGCACATGACAATGGTTCGGCCAAGCTATAATTTCAGTCATGGAACTAGTCCGCAGTTTACCTATAATTACACAAGAAAATCAGAAACATACATCCTACTATAACCTATCAGTTAGCAAAAATGTGTACCTTTGCCTACTCGCTAGCTCCGTGTGTCATCCGCGCGCTCCCGCTCACTGACCGTCAAGACCTCACCAGTACCTCCCAGCCAATGCTAGGGGTACTCTACTTCCCCCTTAGCCCCCCGAGCCGCAAAGGGGCCACACAAGATCCAGAAGATAAGACTAGCTTCTCAACTCGCCTCCAAGGCTGAGCTACCGCTCCAATACAGCTGAGAAATTCCCAACTCCTCATAAGCAAACTGTCCAGTCTCAATTCGGTAGCATAACGATCCCTAACCCTAACCCTCCTTTTCTTTTTTATAGTGTTTTGAGACCCCCCTCTTGCCCTAATCACAATTAATTTAAGTTTTTAATGAAAACCCTAAAAAATTCTCTATTTTACAAGTGTCACTCATCCCCCTCGTTTCTCCATAAATTATTTTATTTTTATTAAAAGGCGCATTTCCCTCTTTTATTATTCCCTTTCTTTTTCTTTTTTTCTTTTTTTTTTAAACCTAAAAGGCAAATGC
>JZKD02S0871415.1:193080-207197 GCA_000966675.3 Picea glauca | reverse complement strand
TTAAAACAATTAGTAATTACTTTGTTATTTTATTAATCATCACAATAGATCATAAATGGACTTGTATTGAAAATAAATTATATAAATATAATTAACAAGAATTACAAGGCTTTATAAGTAGTACTCTTAGATCGTAAAGGACACCAATCCTCTTTAGATCACCAAATATTGTAGACACAAATCCCCTTCTTCAGGGAACCAACCCTAGGAAACACCAACTCCCTTGTTTTAGGGCACCAACTCCCTTGTTTTTCAGGGCACCAACCCTAGGAAGCACCAACTCCCTTGTTTTCATACTTTACTTAGTAAAGAATATGAATCCTTCCTTGATCCTTCTTTCCACACTCACTGCATAAGCATCATCAATTTTTCTTCTTGGACTCTGCTTCTTCTTTTGATCTTCTGATCTAGACTACAAAGACTCCTTCTTCTCACCATTATTTCTTTTTTATATATCTTTCCAACTCGTGTGAATTTGAAGCATTGTGGCTCTTTTTTTGAACCATTGTACCTCTTCATTTAATTTTAGCATAAATAATCTTCTCTTTTTATTCATTTAATTTATTATGTAAGTTTTTCATTTTAATTAGAATACTAATCTTGATTCATCCTCATGAGTTGATCACAAGTATGGATCAAATCCTTATATCATTCACATGATTTTGTTGCATCTCTAGTTCTCCAATAGATCCGAATTAGGCTGTTACTTCACTATATGGTGCATTTTCCTATTCCTGGAATGGAAAGTTTCTAACTTGTGAATCCCCTTTGTTTTTATTTTATCCCAAATATGTCCAATGTTGGGAACATGTTCTTCGGAGTTTAGTGCTTTGGAAATTTTCTTCTTTTCACCAAATGACCATATTTTAACTTAGTTGGCCCTTTAACTCATTTCCACTTTACATATGACATCGACCTGTGACCGAGGGTGAATACATATGAGGGTTTATAGTGGAAGATTCAATATCAACCATTGATTTCCTTCTCTTTGATCTTGATTTGACAGCGTGGAGTTCATCTCTTCAAATAGATGATTCTTTCTTATATGGAGGCTAAACAAAATTGACGGTCATGACTTAATCGATAGTTGAGTGGATGGTTCTCGTTCACTTCGAAACTCCGGTGTTTCATGTAGTTTTGTTGGTAGGAGAAGCTGGTTATCCCCGAAGGCTGTAGTATTGGATTGATATGGCATGATGACGTCACTTATGATGAAGTGGACCCATAGTGGGTGTGCCACATGTCACCCTGATTTGTGAATTTCACAGAACTTATGTGCCATATGTATTTTCACACTTTTTATCATTTGATCGGGCCATGTTTCCTTGTTGATGTGGTCTTTCTTACTAGGATTTTGAGTTTTCATTACTTCGTAGATTTGGGAGTTTTGGCACTTTTATACCATGCTTCAATCATTTCTGAAGTGCCGAATAGATCTATCATTATAGATATTTCCTTGTTCTAATCATATGACCTTTGTTTACTATGAGACTTCATGCATTTGGCCCCAATTATCCTATCCTTCCACTATGCTTGATCTACGGTTGACGAGATTTCCCTGTTCTTCCTTTGATCTGATAGTTGACGACAGTTCCTGACTTCAGGGCTTCGACCTTCAGGTAAACTTACATGTTTCATAATTCTTTTCGTCAGAGTGGTCATCGCTAGAGTTGACCACCTTCTTTCCTTTAGTGTGATCAGAAGGTTCAAAATTTCCATTTCAGATAGACGGTCAAAGATTAACTGCCGATCAAATATTGATCTAACAACTGGGAAACCATCTAAAGCCCTTTCCTGATTGATGGTTGGAATTATTTTGTGACTTTAGGATTTCATGGATTCTTACTTGTTTCTAGTTATCATCGAAGTGGTGAAGCTCTAGAGTATTGGAGATTTTTATCTTCTACTTGATCCAACGACTGAGAACTGACCCAAATTTTTTCCACGAGATATGACAGTTGATGTTTACTTCATGATTTTGGAGGTTTCAATACTTTGCGTCTTATGGGGTCTGCTTATCCTATCCTTCTACTTGATTCTATCTGACGATCATGATAGATCCATAACTAATCTAATGGTTCTTGTAACTTGATCCTTTACAAGGGATTCTTCTGTGTAGGCTCAGGATTCTGCGCTAATTTCTACATTATCTCTCCTAATATTTGATCTCATCACCTGCACTCCATTGACATCAATGACAATATCATACCAATGTCTCCAACAAATATAACTAGTTAATGTAAAGAATAGTGATATTAAATATTGCATCCTTAATTTACACATTCATTAATAACACTAAGAATAGAGAAAGAAAACAAAAGTAGACCTTTTAAGTATGTGATGAGTTATATTGCATACCTTAGGATCTGAGTGAGACAAGTTTTTTGCAAACCATTCAATACCTTCAATTTCACCAACAAAAATATAGAAAAGAGAGTATTTGTTCTCGAACCTTTGTAAATGGGTTGTTGTGACTTCTCAATTAGAGGTAAATCATGAATATCATCAATTTTTTCATCCGTTGGAGAAAAGGTGTCCTTGATCAATATATTTATACCATCATTCTCAACTATATTATTATTAGTGTCATCTTCTTCCATAGAACTAACTTGCTCTCTAATATTCTCTCCATCTTCCTCAATGTGTACAACATGATTTTTGCTACTACTTGGCACATTTCCAAGATCACACTTGGGACACCCTTTCTTTATAATTAAAATAAATCAAATGATATTAGTGTATATAACGAATATTGAAAGGAAAAAAATTTCTAAGAATACAATCAATACAAAAACATATAATGAGTACTAATTGTTGGCACAGGGGCAGACCCATGGTTCAACGCTTCAACATCACACCATCAAAACCCTAACTACCAGCCCTTTCGAAAACACTTGCGAATCAGATGAAGTCTCACCTGAGGTAGATGCAGAGGGGGTTGCATGACTCATATGTCTACAACCGAGCTGGGACACAGATATGTGATTACAAAAATTAACATATCACTTAGCCAATAACATGGATTAGTTCTTAAACCTTATTCACATCACAGGTTAAATTCTTATTACAGATCAACGCAGTAATAATTAAGATTGAGAACATCTAATCATTTAGCACATAACATCAACTTAGATATAACATTCATCATACATAAGCACTAAGCATCCATAAATCTATCTATCATATATCAAGAATAGCGCACTAAGAAGATAAATACATAAACAATATGAACAACATTTCACAAAGCACATCAACAAAGGATATACGTGGTTCACCCCAGTGCAAGGCTACATCCACCAACTCTTCTTCTTCATTAATAGTCTTCAATATTTTTACATTCTCTTGCTCCTATGCATAAAGCCAAAGAGCCAACTCCGCAAAGGACAAGAGATCTACGTGCGCCTCACGAGATCCTCCGTCCCTGAATTAGGTCAAGGCACAAAGCCTTACACGATCTATCTGCACAAAGCCTCTTACAATTACTTGCACTTAGCTCTATAAGTCTCAACACACAGTATGCACAAAATCCAACAACTATTCTTTTCACTTAGAAATCTCTACATATTCTTGCACGAAGCCAACAAAACCACCCATAACTTGTCTTTCTTGCACAAAGCCACACACACACACTGCTTCTTACATCGACTAGATATCTATTTATAAATTAAAAAAAGGGCCTAAACATTGGTAAACCCATGGGTCGAACTGCCATATCCTTTACATAAACCCTAAAAGCCCAAAAATCTTGCAAAATGAGTGAGATACCATGATCTCATCTCCGCCTAGGTGCTCCATATTCAACCACCCTATCGAAGTCCCAAAAATGGTCAAACATGACCAATGTTCTCTCAAAACTTGGTCGAGGGTCAACATGCCCCCAACACTCACCTGTGACTCATCCAGAGTCATTTGGATTTGGGCAGGGTTGCTTAGAAGGCCTCGAGCTTAGCTCGACCTGCCTCATATTGTTGCTTTTCTAGAGCCTCCTACTTGGAGAACTCCTCAATGACTTTGTCAGTAACATTCCCTTCGAGGCGTTGTTCCATTGTCACAACCAGTTGGTCTAGCTATGAGCCTTGTCCTTCAACTTCTGCAAAGATCATGCAGGCTTCATCCGACACCAGATGGAGTCTTTGTGTCACTTCCATAAAAAATTTCTAGATAGTAGTAACCTACTTCTAGACTATGCGTTTCTCATGTGACCTCTTCATCTTCTCAACGATAGTAAGAATCTTCCGTTGTGCTTGTACAATGGAGGCCTGCTAATTCACCTCTTGGAGTCGTGCCTCCAGTTTCCTCAACTCCAGGTATTCTATAAGGCACTCATAGGTCTGTGCACTTCTATTACTTAATTGCTTACACTCTGAGGCCAATGCCCTAATTCTTCCTACTGCATTCCTAGCAGCTTCATCCCTCTGATCGTGTACTTCTTATAGAGTGCTCGACACTACTTGGATTTCTATCTCCATTACTCTTTCTTGAAGTTGCTGAATTGATTCAATGAGATTCCCCACTTGAATCTCAGTGGACTATGGTTCCTCCTATGCCAAGCCTGACACAGAGTGAATTTTTCTCGTTACTGCCTCTCTAACTACAGTCTTCTCTGCAAGAAACTAATCTTTTTATTTCTGCATCTACTCTTTGTCCTCTTCGAAATTTTCCCTAATGTCATATTTCTCTTGCTGTGCAACTCAAAGTTTCTATAAGGCATCCTATTTTTCTTCTCAGACTCGATAGAGTCGAGCCTCAGTTGCATCTACTAGCCTTCGTAATTGGGTGGGCTCATCCCCTAATTCTACACTTTCTTCAGACGACAACATAGTAGACACTGTGTGGCTTGAATGGATAGCTTGCTAGATGTCTTTGAGCTCCTTCTCTATTCTATGATACGGTGTCTCTTTCTTTTCTTCATGTATCTACAAGATGTCTTCTGAGGCATCTTCTATAGCTTTGATGATGAGCTTGATATTGTTGACTATGAGAAAACTCTGCGACTTAGGCTTATTGGCTTAGGTCTTCTTCAATGCTGAGGGTTTCTGCAGAGAAACCTTCTGTTTCTTCAATGTCTCGACCTCTACAAGGGGATCATTTGGTGGTGTTACTTCACCTTTTTCTTTCTTGTCTCCTGATTTCCCTCCTTCCTCTTGGTTTGCTTCATCTCCTCCTCCTTCTACAGGTGAGTTAGGTAGAGTTTCCTTTGATGGGATGTCCTTATCATCACTTTCTATGTCTTGTACTTCCTCCTTCTCCTTTTTCTTCATTTTCTATGCATTTCTCTATCCATCATACTCAGTCTGGGTGACCAAAGGACTTTCGATGATGTCAGGGTTGAAGAGTTCTACATCTTCGACCGATACAAGGAATTTGGCTGACCATTCCTTAGTAATCTCTTCCATGTCTTCCTCAGTCAACTTATAGTAATACTGCAACTCCTCCTTCCTTTCATACCTATGTGCAGTGATGTAGATGAAGTGTCGGTCTATGCAAAACTTTGCAAATGGTCTGTATTGATGCAAGGTTACTAGCAACAGAATGATTTGTTGGCACAAGGACAAACCTAGGGTTCAACGCTTCAACAATGCACCAAAAAAACCCTAACTACCAGCCCTTGTGGCAACACCTGCGAAGCAGGTGAAGTCTCACCTGAGGTAGAGGCAGGGGGGTTGTAGGACTCAGATCTCTAAAACCAAGCTGGGACATAGATCTTTGATTACAACACTTAACATAACACTTATCCAATAACATGCATTAGTTCTTAAACCTTATTCACATCGCAAGTTAAATCCTTATTACAGATCAACGTAGTAATACTCCATATTGAGGACATCTAATCATTTAGCACATAACATCAACTTAGATCTAGCATTCATCATACATAAGCACTAAACATCCATAGATCTATCTATCATACATCAAGAATAGTGCACTAAGAAGATAAATACATAAAAAATATGAACAAAATTGCACAAAGCACATCAACAAAGGATATACGTGGTTCACCCCAGTGTGGGGCTACATCCACCAACTCTTCTTCTTCATTTATAGTCTTCAATATTTCTACATTATCCTTCTCTTGTGCACAAAGCCACAGAGCCAACTCCGCAAAGGACAAGAGATCTGTGCGCACCTCTCTAGATCCTCCTTCCTCGAATTAGGTCAAGGCACAAAGCCTTACACGATATGTCTACACAAAGCCTCTTACAATTACTTGCACTTAGCTCTACAAGTCTCAACACACAGTATGCACAAAAGACAACAACTGTTCTTTTCACTTAGCAATCTCTACATATTCTTGCATGAAGCCAATAGACCCACCCGTAACTCGTCTTTCTTGCACAAAGCCACAGACACACACCGCTTCTTACATCACCTAGATATCTATTTATACCTTACAAAAAGGGCCTAAACATGGGTAAACCCATGGGACGACATCCCATACCCATTACATAAACCCTAAAAGCCCAAAAAACTTGCAAAATGAGTGAGATCCCGCTATCTTAGCTTCGCCTGGGCACTCCATCTTCGACCAACCTGTCGAAGTCCCAAAAATGCTCAAACATGACCAATGTTATCTCAAAACTTGGTTGAGGGCCAACGCTAACTTACCAAGGGATGATATTCGTACCCCCCTTCAATGTGTCCAAATTGTATACAATGCCTTTCAATTGTTGTTATTAAAAGTCTTCTTCTATTGAAGCCTCTACAATGATTGCAAGGGAAATAAAATTTCTTATCACCCTTTGCTTCTGATGCCATAAATAAACTTTGAAACATACTACCATTTTCCTTTGGATTAATTTTATATGGCATTGCAATTAACCGTTACAACAAATTCCAATGAAGCAATATAAGTACGATATACACGCATATTCTACCAATTTCACACATGTAAATGCATTTCTATAGGTCAAAAAACATAATACACACAATAGAGAGGAAGAAGAGGTATGACCCCATATGAGAGGAATTAAAGGAAAGGGAAACAATTTTATGGTTTCCATTTCGTCAAACAATTGAAAAACATCCTTCCAACATTTGTAAACATTTTTGTTAAATGGTTGGAAAGAATCCTCCAACTTTTTGCACTGGGTCAAAATACAATATTGTTGAAATTAAGGAAGTGGAAAAAACTCGAGGTATCACCCTAGTATATATTATTTGTGGTTTACAACATATCCAAATTCATGTAACTTGTAACTTTTAAATTACTAATAACATGCATGGATTTTTCTTGGTAGGGCGTGCATTTTTCATCATGCCTTGTTTTCATTCTTTGTTATGCATTTTTCCCTTAATACATTTTTTTGCATTTACAAAAGAGGGGTTTTGGTTTGAAAATGAATGACTAAATGTATTACAAGATGTAAAATGATAAAATATAGAATCCACAATTTGAATCAATCAATTTGGAGGTCATATGAATCCCATGCGTGCATTTTATAGAAAGGAAGTTTTACCCCCCATTTTATAAAAAGTCTTCAATCTCGGTTCAAGCTAGAAGTCCTGTTTCATTTGAAAATGCACTTAGGGTGATATAGCTAGATTTATAATGTTATTATATTCACCCCAAATCTCTTATAACTAAATTTGGAGCTATATAGAAGCATGGAAGTGCATTTCAATTAGGTTACTTTCTACTTTTTTGGTCTTTCAATTTACAAGGCATATTTTTCCTCTTTTACATAACAACCACATTTGTATTTGAAAATAAAAATAAAAATATGTACACATGCATAAATTATCTAATACACCCTCAATAACTTGAATCACTCAAATTGGAGGTGTTTTAAGACCTGAGCATGAACTTTTGTGAAGCCTAGCATGCATTTTACACAAGGGAATAAATTAGAGTTTAAAAGAAAAACATGTATATCTTGAGTGTGCATTTTTATATGTGGAGACTATAACAACCTAGATTAGGGTTTTATGAAACAATATAAAACAAATTAATCCTTCCATTATTTTCCAAATGGTTAGCATGAAAAATCAATAATTGAAACAATGACGATTGGATGGGCAGGAAATTGTAACATACCCATCCTAAAATAAGGCATAAAATATTGTATTCCTTAGGCTTTCATTTTAGAGGACATAGTGGGAATTTTCAAACAATTTTTTTTTTGTTATGCATAAAGAGTAAAAAAATCCTTGTAAAACAAGGAGGTCAAATTGTTAAAACTAGCCTTGTTGAAATGCATGACAGACAAAGGTAAATGCATGCCCAATTGTGAAATTGGTATGATTATATCAGGGATATATAGGCTTATGAAACATCCATTCATTCATATAAATTATGCATTCCCTAAAAAGGAAAAATGAATGAAATGCCTGAAAACATGGAAGATGACAAATACACACCCTAGGAAGAAAAATACATGCCTTGTGTTGGTAATTTTATGTTGACCTTATGAAATTACATGAAAGCAGGGTGTTGAGGAAAATGAATACCTTGTAAGGGAAAAATGTGTGTTTCAAGTTGAAGTTGGCCTTGTTGAAATGCATTCCAAACCGAGGGAAATGCATGCCCAATGGTGAAATTGGTATGATTATATTAGGGATATATAGGCTCATGAAACATCCATTCCTTTAGATAAATTATGTAGGCTCCATGGTGAAAAATGCATGAAAAAAGGGAAGATGACAAATGCACACCCTAGGAAGAAAAATGCATGCCATGTGTTGGTAGTTGTATGTCGACTTTATGAAATTACATGAAAAAAATGTATTGAGGATAATGCACACCTTGTAAGGAAAAAATGAACGTCTCAAGTTGAAATCACACACTGAGGGCATGAGATTGCATGTTTACATAGTAAGGAGGAATATGCACACCTTGTTAATGAAAAATGCACATCTGAACTATAAAATGCATTCACTTGACATGTTATGCAACCCTTTGATGGTCTAAAACCTAAATGGTTCTTCCTTAGAATGGTTTACATAGGAATATGAATGAAAATGGATGTTGATCCATTGTGTATCATTTATTCTTTTTGGAATGTGTTGTGTCCTTTTCGTCACTCGAATGAGAAAAAGAGGGGCACTTGCAAGTGACTCTAGTTGGGCCTGCTAGACAGGACAGAGGTTAGTGTGTGAATCAAATGACTCAATCACATGAAATACAAAAAAAACTAAGCTAACAACAACTAAAGAAATGAAACTAAAATGGATGAGGAAATTAGAACCAAAATCAATCAAACAAATGACCAATATTCATGCCACCAATGGAGAAGTATATTAGTGGGAAAACACCGCAAAGAAAGGAGGACTTATGGATCCCCTCTTCCTCCTTGGGAGGGCTCTTGAATCCCCTATGTGAGATCTCTTCTTACAAATGGTAAACTAGAAAGAAAATGGTGAAGAAATCCAAGATTATTCCCTTAAGAGGTGAGGTGAATAGATTAATGAGATGATGCTAGTATGCTCCAAGAAGATAAGAGGTTTCTCGTAGGAGAGTAGAGGCAACATAACAATACAATGAGATTCTTGAATTCATAGTGCACCCATGGCCTCTTTTTATAGCAATTCTTTGAGGCAATATCCAACTGGTCTTTAGTGTGAACAAGGGGCCCTTTAGGGCACCCTTAGGTCTTTGACCAACCCCCCATCCAGATTCAGCTCGGATTTGAGGGTCAAATGAAGTTGGGAGCTGGTCTAGAAGTGGGTGAGGGGCCGACAAGAACCATAAATGTGTTGTTCACAAGAGTGCGCAAATTTTCTCATACATAGTCGACTATCTGGCGCATGTGTGATTTTCTGGCATTTTTGGCCTACACATGTGCGTGCACTTCCTTTAGTGTTTCAACCCATGTCAATTTATTGACCAGTTGTATAGTTTGTGCCTTTTGGAAATGAATTTTTGGTGCTGTAGGTGAACTAATAGGTGTTTGGAGATGTTGTATTCCTGTAACCATTTGCAGATGAAATTTCAGTGATAACAGATGCCCCTTGATGTGTGAGGTTAGGATCATACGTATAGCCAAAATAAATCAATGTTTCTTCTACTGAGGGTACCATTGTAATGAAGGGTGTTGATAGGAACTACAAGAGCGATCCATTGGAGGGAGAGGGAAAATTGTGGGACCCAAACCTTTTTCTAGGTAAGGGAAAATAAAAGTTGTATACAAATGAGGTGGGCATGCCCCATGCTCGTGTCATGTAACTCAAAAGAAATGTAAGACAATAACTGAAGTTGTATGTTGATGTAGATAACTATAGTTCCCTTTGGGGTGGTTTGATAACGATAGATGACAATTCTGATGGTGAACATACTATGAAAAGAGGCAAGGACACCTGTAAGAAGTGTCGATGACTTGCAGGCATTTATGGCCTACCAAATTCAGAGGTCTTCAACTAGTATAAAACAATTGCAATAGTCACATAGTAAGACTCACCGTAACATGATATTGTGTTGAAGTTGAATGCTATGGGGGTCAATGACAACAGAGAGCAGTGATGGTTCTCTCTGTGCCATCTGAGACTCCTAATTGTAAAGGTAATGAGAGTCAAGATATTGTCGCCCTTCTAGAAACTTTGTTGATGTCGACAAAAAGGGAGATGTGACTCCAATAAGAAAAAGGGTTTCATGAAATCCACAGGATAAGATCAGAAATTGATGAGGAACATGGATGAATTCAAGATGTGGTGGGACTCAAGATTTCCCATATTTGGGGACATATGTAGATGATGATTGGAAGCAACCATGGAACTGGATCTAGCATCAGGGGGATGATTAGATGTGGGTTAGATTGTGCTAGAGGCATGAAAAAGTGGACAAACTCAGAGATCAGGGGTACATGGACTATGGGATACTCAAGGTTTATGGATGATGTCAAGATGAGGAGAGGATAGTAAATTCCCTGACCAAGGGTGACATGGGTTGCTTTGCCAAAAACGAAGGTTGCCAAGGGGCCACAACAAAAGGCTGAGTAAATGTTGGAAACAAAGGTTTTTGTACAATTTCCAAATGAATAAAGAATAATTTGGGATGAGTGTACAGATACAGAAATGGGTGACCTAGTGCAAGATGGCTTAGCCTGTGAGGGTGCAAGTGGCGCGGAGAACTGGTATAGGGTGGGGGGCCCATGGGTGGGTTTCTGTATGAGGTAGATGAATGGAGGGAAATTCGCAAATGGGAAAACTGATTGTGGATGAAATGGAAGGTGAATGATACTACAGAGGCATAGTCAAACTAGAACTGTGATGTGATAACCTAGGAGTCCATTGGGAAATCTAGAAAAAATTAGGACAAGGAGTATGTGGTTGATTCTCGGAAATGTGTAAGACTATCATGACTCCCATCCCTAGGGTGTGAAAGCACCATGAGTGTCAAAGTTCCAATGGGGAATATGAATGGGAAAACTCATGTGGGGAAGAGTGCTACCGAGTGACAACACCAAAATGTAGCGGAGGTGATATTACTGTAGAGCTGGATGTGAGGATCCTACAGGAAAATGTCGGAGGGTGTTACTGGGAGATGCAATTGATATTCAGAGGGAATGATTACATTCTAGTGTCAATCATATACCTGAAGGGGATACACTGGTTTGTGATGACCAAGTACCTGCACACATTAGAACCAAATACCTGACGTGAACAATATCCGAAGATAAAGAACATATAACAACTATTTGATAATTTTGAACATGAGCATGTGTACCTGGATGTAATGTGAGAAAAATACTCCCATGGAGCCGAGTATGGATGGTGACCCAGGGAATGTGACTATGTAGGTGGCAGGATCCTGATCCTATGGCTTAAGATGGATCAGAAAACAGATGCTCTGAGCTCCTGTAAGTGAGTGTGGAAGTTTGGAAAAAGGGACTATATATAGTTGTGGGGCCAACAATGCCACCTCATTTGTGCCTACTGTCATAGTGAGTTGACGAGAGGATTTGAGAGGAGATTTGGAGATTAAGGGAGTTCGAGCTGACTGATTCAAAATTTGTGAGAGATAGGTTAGTGGTATCATCCTCCTTCATAGTATTTATGTTCTATTTTCTGGGGAGGGTCGTATAGATGGCTATACTATGGATTTTTGTAGGGGTGGGCCCACCAATGCATAGGAGAAGGAAGGCGACTTGCACTCAAATGCATGGCTATGATTCCCTCTCCTACGTATGATGTGTGACTGTGTTTATCACAATCACACATGGGTGGCGCATGGGTGGGACAAACAAATGCTCATTAGGTGCGCGCCTGTTCAATTTACAATTGTGCACCGTGCGTAGTTGTTTCTATGACAACTGTGCATTAGTGTGCAACTGTGAAGAAAATAGGTGCGCATGAATGCACACTTGTGGGTGTGATAGATGTGCATTGATGCACATATTTTTATTCGAAATATACACATTGATGTGCACCTATGAAAAGAATAGGCACGTATGTGTGTGCGCCTATGGGGGTGACAACTACACACTTGAGGGAAAGCTGGGGTTGGTGAAAAAACTTGTATTTTTTGAAGATTGTTTGTGAATAAATGATGCTAGTTGATCAAGTGTTGTTTATCAAATGCAAGTGATCAGTGGAGTATGCTAGTCCACTATAGATAGTGGGACTAGGAGCGCCTCAAGGAAGCGGTGAGGGATGAGCCGATCATTCAGAGATCCTTGGCAGCCTGTGGGATTCTCAAGTTATTTGAATGCCCATTGATATGGGTGCAGGTGTAGCTTCTGTAGTATTTGATGTCTATGTGGAGCACTAAGCTACAGTGATTCATTGTGTGGGGGGAGCATCTAACATTATCGGCTGGAGAAGATGTCTATTTCTTGACGGGGCTCCCTTTTTAGGGGATGGCACTACCTATTGATCCCCATTTTCCAGAGGATGTACACTTGGAAGATTTGGCGCAGAGGTATTGTTCGGGGTCAAAATTTATGTCAGGGCCAGTTGTGTTGATTGAGGTGATGGATGTGCTCTTGCATCGATGCATCTTCGCGATGATTGTGAGGATCTATGGATCCTTAGAGACTCAGTGGATTAGTGGTGGTTAGTTGAGGATTATGCGGAGGATATTGGATGGAGATTTGTTTTCCTGGGGTGTGATGTTTCACACCAAGATGATGGGTAGATTAACCGGTGTTGGGAGGCCAACTTCGATGATTTTTCCTTTAGATCTATCTTGGTGGCGTGGTTTTTGGAGAGGGTTCCCATGTTGCACCCTAGAGTATTTTTGTCGACGGCTGAGACACGGGAGCCACGACTTATGTGGTTGGAAGATTATATTTTTGTATGGCATGGATGTGGGGAGGGTGGCTGTTATTTCATGGTCACCTTGGCGCATGTGTGGCGCCAGATGCCACAAATTATACTTCAGTTCCCATATGGTGGGATGGACTTCCGACATGATGCGGATATGGTGTTTCCTTCTAGGGAGGATTAGGACTAGAGAGGTATGTTGTGTACTTTATGTTTTGTGATTTTAATAGAGTATCATATGTTTTATATGTATGGATGTTGATTCTGTCTTTGTTTTTGTTTTTGCATATGTGGGGCCGTGAGGCCGAGAGGTGGAGCTGGTTGGAGAGTCGGCTCATCAGGGGCCAATGATACCACCGTGGGTAGAGCCGCAAGTGGGAGAGCGACGTCGGAGGGACGAGGTTGGTGCAAGGCCAGTAGATGAGGTGAGAGCCGACAGGAGGCATAGATTTGATGACCCCGATGCAAGGCCATCACATGCTCCTCCGGTAGAGGTCGACGGGGTGTTAGAGGATTTACGCTGCTGGTTAGAGGTGGTGCTATATGGTGTTCCTGAGGGGATGTGGTCTCATATCTAGGACGAGAGAGTCCTGGAGCAGTGTGTGTTCCTTCCAACAAATTTGCAGACTCTGATCCATAGAGAAGCTTTAGCGGGGGCAACAATGACTGGATGACTGCCCCTCGGACCTGGAGGACCACTAGCTGGTGGAGAACCTCCCGCAGATAAGGACCCAGTGGTGGTGATTTAGAGGCACCATGAGTGCTCTATTGTATATTTTTTATATTTATATAGGCCTGCGAGCCCATTTTGTATAGGGTAGTGTGACACCTATTTTGTACCTATACGAGTGAGGAGGGCTCACTTGCCTATGGGCGATGTAGATGTTGTACCATTTTGTAAACATTAATGACACAGTGAT
>JZKD02S0871415.1:123284-134570 GCA_000966675.3 Picea glauca | reverse complement strand
ATATCAATTATACTTTCTAAAAAATTATATATGTTTTGTGTCCTTGAATCTATGAGGATTTACTCCCTCTCTTTTCAAAACATATAAGCATATTTCCAATTATAAAATCATGATAGAAGGTCATCATCAAGATTATGAACCAATTATTAAATAAAATAATTTTAATTAGTATGTAAACCTTCCTTAAATTACTTCAACATTTCCAATCTCCCATTTAAAAAATACCCCAAGAAGCCATGGATATGGTTGTGTTTATTGTTTCAATGGTTGCACATGATGGGTCTTAGGTTCATGGTTGCACATGATATGGTTGTGTTTATTGTTTCAATGGTTGCACATGACTCTTATGAATTTTTTTGTGGTTCTATATAAATAATTTAGGACCTAGATGTCATATTCTAGGGACCAATGGCCATGCACAAGGCTACAAATTAACCACAAAACATGCCCTCTATAGGAGGTCAATATCCTTAGAGTGGGATATGGGTTCCATTAGAATGTTCTTTTCATGACAGGTGGGTCTCAAACCATGGTTCGTGAGATAAATCTAGTGAATTATTCCCTAGATTAATATTATTGATTTAATGTGCCACAATCAAGGCCTTAAACCACAACATAGACCCTTTAAAGTGGACCTTTGGAATACAATTGGAGTATAATCATGAACCTAATACCCATCCATGATTATCAAGAAGACCTCATAATGTCACCCATATTCAACTAATTGGATGCAAAGACTCCCTAGAGAGGACTCATGTCATGGTTTTTAGGTGTTTTTAGATGGTGGTTCATGAGCTCGAGAAGGTTTAGTTAGGGCTTTAGGCCATTGTTTCCAACTTGCCATGTTTATGCCTATACACCCATTTTCAATGTACAAAACCTAATCATGATGCCTATATCCCTCTTAAAGGCCAATTAAGTTATGTTATGTTGGTTTGAGGACTTGTTCAAGGCTCTTGATGACAACTTGTTCACCCATCCATGGTCTTGTGTGGTGACTTGAGGACTTGCTCATGGTGCTTGAGCTAGATATGGAATAGAAATTGCATTGATTTCATATTATGAGTTTTTTTGTGGTTCTATATAAATAATTTAGGACCTACATGTCATATTCTAGGGACCAATGGCCATGCACAATCTGAATTTGTCTTTATCCAACTCTAAATTTTTCTTGTTGATTTTTCTTTTCTAATTACACAATCTTGTTTTGCATGGCTTGATTTTTTTGTTGAAGTGTTTCTTTATTTATTTAGAAAATAATAGATTATTATTATTCTTGTATATATCAATTATATATATTATAGTAAATAATATATAATTGATATATATTAAAAACATTGAGAAAAACAAAACAATAAAAAAAAACAAATTTCAAACAAAATAACAAAGATTTTTTTTTTTCAAATTGCATAATGAGCCCATGCCCATTCACACACAACAACACTATAGAAACATTCACTGGTGATCTCGCACCCATATACTAGTAGAGAGAAACCCACAAAACCATGTCATTCCCATCTACTATCAGAGCGAAACCCCTTGAAACCCTACCATTCTAGCTCAGCAAGAGGGAGGTCGAGAGTGAGAGGGAGGTGAGAACCCCCATGCAGTGAAGAGAAACCCCTGAAACCATGCCATTTGAGCCCATGAGAGGGAGGAGAGTGATATTGAGGAGAGAACCCCCGTGTAGTAGAGACCTACATATTGCATACACCTATTTATAGGGAATAAGCTCAATCATCAAGAGGGAGTAGAGAAATGAGGCACAGTGGAGATAAGGAGGCCCTACACCACAACAAAATTTAACAATCCAACCCAGTAAGGAGACAAGGAGGCCCTACACCATAGCACAAGCAACAGAGGAGACCTGACCACCCTTAGAATAGACAGAGACGCTCAGGGGATCACCAACAATGACGAAAAAATCGGTATGTTTCTTCATTTGCATCAACCTATAGATATATTTCATTTTTTTTTATCAAGAAAACATATTTCAGGTGTGACTAAAACATGTACAAGTGAGAAAGGATAGCAACAAGATGACTATGTAGAAACCATCCAACCAATAATCAAAGAATTTGTTGATTTAACTCAAGAAGGATTATGTATTTTTGTGAATCCCTTTGTTGACCAAGACATTGGGCATAGTCAAGAATATTAATCTCATCATACCATGGTTGAAGAAGGAGAAAAAAAACTTGTGATCTTTGAGTTACCCATTCAAGAAACTGATGAAGAAACAAGGATCAAAATACCATACAAGTTGATACTCCTCCTCACTGTTGACAGAAGAAATTGACCGTCTGTCAACTGGAAGAGTGGAACCGGTACGGGGTTGTCTAATAACCCAATCCGTTTGGGATGAACCACCCTGACGGGTTTAGCGGCCCTGTTATCCGATCTAAGGTCCTAAGAAAAAAAAAAGAAAACTACTCTAAACTAACTAATCTAACTAAAAATAACTATTAAAACAAACTAAACTAATCTAACTAAAAAGAAATAAAACAAACTAATTAACTAATCTAACTATTCTATATATATATATACAATCTACTATCTAATACTATACTAAATCTAACTAATTAACTATCTAACTACTAACAGAAATAAATCTTATTCACAAAATATACAATATTAACAATTTACAGATTTGAAAGAAAACCTGAAAAACTCATTAATATTTTGTCCTAAGACAGAAAGAGATATTTTTTGTTGATTTTATAATTTTATAAACAAGAAATAAAACAAAAACTAACTAAACTAAACAGCTAATATACTAATTCTAACTACACATCTAACTAAACATATATCTAACTAAACTGCTCATATTATACTAACAAATTAGCCAAACAAATAAATAACAAACTGACCTAGAGAAACGCTCCAGGTTTGTCCTATGTAGGATGATTGTCTTAGCTGATCAGAGGGAGGAAACCCACACCGAATTATCCAGGATCTTCTCGTAAATGATAAGCTGCAGTGCTCTTCAAGTATGATTACAGGACAAACAAGACATAAAAACTACAACAATCTTATGATTTATAAATCTTCACAGTTAGATAAACCTGTATGCAAAGATCTATATGAAATGATTCAATTAATGAAGAAGAGAAATATGTGATTCATTAACTGAAACAACGTAATTGTTGTAATCTTTAAGTAATGAAAGAAATCAGATATGGATAACACATTAATTAAATCATATCATTCTGCAATAAATTATGATAGCTAAAGTAGTCTATAATCAACTGCAAATTGACATGCATAAACTTGAAACAAAAGATTGATATTATGAAAGCGAAAGTTGTAGCAAAAAATCAATTCTCATCTCAGTTTGTATTAGAAATCCATAGCCTGGTTCTCCCACAAGTGAGGATGTCCTTATTAAAAAAATAATAAGTATTTAAAGACCTTCCACATGGTAAAACATCCCTGTGGAAGTTATCAAACTGTTTACAGAAAATCTGGGAAATATCCCAAGTCTGACTAAACTAGGAACCTAAAATAAAAACTATATCAAACAAATATCTCCTAGACTATCCAACATGCCCAATGCAATTCGGATGTACCTGAAAAAGGTAAAAAATGAACAAGTTAGGAGGATGTTTTGTTGATAGGATTAATAAAAAATCTAATCCTAAAGACTAGCTACAGAATCTTGTGATTCTGTAGCTGGTCTAAATCAGACACAAAATCAGTATTAAAATCAATTCAAATCATTCAAGAATTAAATTCAAACTATTAACAAGTATCTAATTGTTATTTGAAAGACAAGCGAATCATTCAAATTGAAATTGTTATACTAATTCAAGATTGAAACAAAACTAAAATCAAATGACTACAGAGATGCATATACTCTGTTTCATTTGTTGCCACAAAATCGGGTAAACGAGATCATATCAAACAACAATGAAATCGTTTTCATATCAAAATTGAAATTGATACAGTTAAACAAATCATAGGCCATCGTTATGTTGCTTCATCAACAGGAAACACGATCGAATGACAAGCTCATTTTCGAATTGACATAACTGTATTAACATAACATACGATCCACATCATTAGCGAACCAAATCAAAACTGGTGCGTAAATTTTCACCAACGAAATCACAATGAGATCAATCAATTGATAACATGATCCGTGTTTGTTATTGCAAATCAAGGCAGACAAAATCAATTGTCATTCACGAAATTATTTCTTGAATTCGTTTTAAAACGAGCATCACCCGAATTTCCTCATACGAATTTGATAGAAATAACCTAAGTCAATCTGAGTTAACAAATTCGTTTGAAAATTAAAATTAACAGAGCTGCAATCGAGTCTATTTTTCATATGAATTCTACTCATAAAATCAATCATAATAACTGAAGATACACAACAATCCAGTCAAGACAAGAGCAAATTGAACAGTTGGAGTATAACATAATCATCGTGAATCGAAACCATTCCACAATTCGGGCGTAGATATCATTTGCACAGGCTTAAATGAGAATATTGTTTTCATGAAAAACAGAGTCGTTCTTTCCAAATAGAAATCGATCAGATTTGTATTCCCGATTTAGAAGATTATATCAATTCAAACTCACGAAGTCGTTCCAAAATCACAGCATACAAACTAAATTAGAGCCATAACAAAATCATACCAAATCAAACATGATCGTGTTCTAAATTTAGCATGAAAAACCTCCTATTCAGATTAGATGCAAACAAATCCAATCAAAAGCAAACCATCGATTTTGTTTACTCAATAGACAAACGAATCAAATCCGATGAAAACCTATCAAAGGCTAAACTGGGTATGACCGACTCATTTAACCAAATCTTGACCATATTCAATTTTAGCAAACAAAAACAATGTACATGATGAACAACATTATGACAGAGCCATTTCAAATGATAGATAGAGCTATTTGAAAACCAAACTCACATCATCATATTAATCCGAAGAATTCACAAAACGAAATTGATACCTGAATTCATACCTGGATGACGAGTAGATGGCTTGATCATGACATTTTGGAGTTGAAAACAGCTGTAGCCGATTCAACATTTCTAAATATGATGGAACCAGTGGTTCTTTTCTTCCCATCAATAGCTCGAAGCTTGTCTCTTTGGCTGGTCAACACTGTAACTTGTTTTTCCAACGCTTTGATTTTCGATTGAAGTAAGGGAATGTCTATATAGTATTGTTCCAACCACATATCACATTGGTCACAAGATGACTGTCCGAGCTTTGAAAATGCAGGTGAGGGTTTGGTTACATCACCAAGGGTTTCATTAGGTAGCTTGATCCCTGGATGACTAGGATTGTTCCTTAGACAAGGGGGCAGATTAGAAACAAAGTCGTAGGGTGGCTCGGAGCACAAACCTTGGGAGTAAGGATATTCACTAGCTAGGAAGCGTTCTATGTCCGAGTCTGAGTCTTCACTGAGGACTATGGGCTTCTACTCAACACTAGGTTTAGGTTTATTCCTAGCCAATCTCGAGATAAGCCAAGCGTTCTTTTTACCTTTGCCATCAATAGTAGGGTTTCCCTTGACCTTTTTGCTTGCAGGATTTTTTATAGCCTCAACCTTCTCAGCTATAACGTTGGGTAGGTTAATATCAAGGTTGACCGAGGGTTTAGGAGAGGGTAGTAAGACATGGAAGGGCGCGGGTGGCCCGACCTTGGATTCACTAACCATAGGCTTGTCAATCTAGACATGGTCTGTATCATCAAAACCATTTCGAGCGATAAAAGCTTGCCAACTATCACCGTGGAGACTTAAGTGATGAACAATAATAAGTCTGATTAGGCCATGGTGGAACAGGCTACTATCGGCCTTTTCTCTTTTAAACCTTTTTGAAATTTTGTATAGGCTACACTGGAAATAGAAAGGCATATTAAATGGATACCCTATAAAATTCATTAACAGTCGAAGGTGATAAAGAAAAATGAGTCCATATCGACCCTCACAAGTCACGAATTGTTTAACCACCATTAAAAGATCATGCCATCTTGGTTTGAGTGTGGAAATGGGCATACCTCTGTCACAGGAGGTGACCTTTCATGGGACGAACAGTAGTGGCCATGGCACCTCTTCCACTTTATAATTTTTGAACCAACTTTGGCCCATGGATGGTAACCCTGTGGCAGAGCTAATAAAATCTTCACTGATTTCCAACTGAATATCACCCACCTTGGCTCTACAACCATCAAAAGTCAAGGCGAACTGTTGTGCAACAAATAGATTAAAACCGTCGAATCGTTGTACAAAGGTGAGCCAACCGCTATCCTCTAATTATTTCCGGGCATTGTCAAACAGTAGCAAGGTTTGGCTACCGTTTGGCTCAATTCTCACCACCGGTACCATGGAGCCGAGCACACGGTAAGTCCAGGGTTTGGATCATAGCACACATAGGAGCAGAGTGCATGAAGGGTTACCCAAGCTAAGAGAGGTAAAATAGGGATAAGGGATAGGCATAAATGACATCGTACGAAGGTGGTGGAGCTATTTGTTGGCCATGCATAATAGTTATTGCCAATGGTACAACCGCTAATGCTTTCAACCATACAAATTACAACGCACATGTGTTATAACTATGCCATGTCAATCAATCAATTGAAACCTTTGGTAAGTGGATATACCATGCGCACAAGCCATAGCTATAGTCTCAAAACCAACAAATAAATCAAAATCAATGCCAAGTGTTTAAACATGCGACATGCAATTCACACCAAGGGTTTAAACCATAATACCAATGCTTCCTCACATAATCAACATGCCAATAGTTTTGAAAACACGAACATAGGTATCATGTTAAAAAGATATATATCAAGGATTTAACCATAACACCTATGTATTTTATGAAACCAATGGTCAAGTAGATCAAATCAAAGAACATATAAATCCAATCTCCAATGCATCACAAACTCAATGAGACAAAGTCACACAATCAATCCAAGAATGTCTAATGAGTACAGATCAAAAAGGGTTTTGCAAACTGCATAGTGATAAGTGAAATATAAATACAATGGACATATTGACAAGAAGGATAACGACAATTCAATAATGAGTTTAATGCGACTTTGAAAGACCAAGTTTTCACGCTTACAATCGTGAAAACAAAATGAAGGTAAGTGTGCAAATATTGCAAAAATAAAAGCGTCGTTTATTTGAGAATTGCGACGAAAAATCAATGTTTGCAAAACATTGGTGTAGGCAGCTTATAAGACAGTAAAAGAATGTGAATTGGCTTCCAACACTCACCAAGTCTTATAAAGAATATTTTTAAGAATTCTTGTGAAGTCCATCAATATTTCTATAGGATCCTCCCTAAGACCAAACTCTCTCCAAGAGAGATATATTTATTGCCAATTACAGGTTTAAATGGGTTCTTTTGCAATTTTCCTCAGAGTGTTGAAGCCTCTATGATCTATTTATTGAATGAGGGGAATAGGTAAATTGAAGGATTCTATGATTCCTACCCACAATTCCAACCCTAATTGGACATTATCTCCCTTTCCAACATGCCATACCAGGAAATTTCCAATCAGGGGGAATGATGTGATAATTGGTTTTCAAATAACCGAGGAATTTTGGTATTTTTTAATAGGAATTATTACCTAGTCCTCCACTAAGTCTAGAACTATGTATTTATCCTTTATGACATGCACACATAATTTGGTACCTTGGAGGAGACCACGGATGATTTTAGGGGATAAATTTCTCTCATGGGCTAATTTTCCATGGTTTTTCCAAAAATGATATTCGTTATTTTAAAAATGATTAGCCCAAATTCTATAGGATAAAATTATTTTACCTTAAAAATCGCCAAAAATTTATAAAAACTATATAAAATCCTTAGAAATTTGAATATTTTTACAAAAATACTGCCAATCATTTATAGTTGGCATATGAAGGAATAGTAAGATTCACCAAGGTTTCTACATTTTACAATAAATTTTCATCCTTAAAATCATCCTTGGAGGAGACTCCAAATTTTTTTATCAACTAAATACTTTAAGAAAAAAAAAATATTCTTGAGACCCCATCCTTCTTGTGATTTGGAAATTGCTACTTTTTTCCAAGAGACCAATGCTATGCATTTTTTCTCACTCTCACTCAACGAAAGGAATTAGTAAGAAAACTACCTTATCCACTCTAAGAATGTTAAGCCTAAGAATGTTCACTTAGGGAACAAGTCCCTTGTTTCCCTCCCTTGAGCTTGGTTAGACCTTGAGACCCATTATTGGTTCAAAACTAACTTATTCATGGTGCCCAAATTCCACTTGGAGGTGAATGATATGTCCTAATAAAACATCTAAAAAAGGACTCACAATCCCCTTCCAAGTGGACACATGGCTCTTCAAGGTGAATAATGCCTCACAAGTGATGAATGTAACCCTAAACAATGGACAACCTCTTCTAAATCAGCTCTACTATGTCAAATGTGAATCCAACAAGGTGTAATCACCCCCCTTAAATCATTCCAATGTCCTCTCCAATTCAGTGGATGGTTGAACAAACCCACACATGCCAAATGAAACCTTCATGCAAACTCCAAGGTGGACATCTCATCAATTGATGTGACAAATGCCTCAAAATGGGTTAATAAGGTGAGATTTCATAAATTTGGAATGTGCCAAGGCATGAGAATCTTCGGTTAACCAAGAATAGCCAAAAACATTTTTTTATCAATTCTTTGGGAATCATGAATTACCTTGATAAATGTGAATTACATTGGGAAATGTGAAGATGCTGAAAAATATGAATGAAACTAATGCCATGCCCAAACTCAACAAGAAGCCATGAAACATCAAGTATTGCATCATAGATCAACAAATATGCCATGAAATCCCCTACCTCAACAAGATAAGTGGAACCAAGTAGATTTCTCAATTGTCTACAGTTGATAAAAAATCCAAAGGCTAGTGAATAAATTCACTAGGTTTGTTACCCTATACTAGGTGATGAGGTGGTAGCCTAAGCTAACTAAGATAACTAATAGGTGTAAGAGAACCCATGTTTAATTGTGGAATAATGAGATGAAGGATAGTGAATTTTTCAGGGAAACTGTCCTATATGGATAGTACTTGTCATGCCATTTCCGGTGGTATGTGGAACGTCACATAACTCCTCACGGTTAGAGAGTTATGACCATGTGAAGTTGGAGAACCCAGGTTTGGGTAATGGACCCAAGTTTTTTTGATGGATAACGATATGATTTTTGCTATATTTGAAGGTAATATTATTCTATATGGATATTACATGTCATTCCATTTTTGGTGGTATGTGGAATGTCACATAACTCTTTACGGTTTGAGAGTTATGGCCTTACTAAGTTGGAGGACCCTCTTATGTCATCTAGAAGCCCCAAAAGGTCAAAGTAGGTAAAGTGGTTTAAGAGATTTTAGAAGGTAAACAATAAAGTGAAGTGATGAGTGTACTATAATTCAAAGTGAATACAAAATAAATTATTTAAATAATAAATTTAATGGAGAAATTAGAAGTGGGTTAACCCTAAAATAAGGAAATTGGGCAAAGTGACCAAGAAGATGTTTTTAAGGAAGCTACTTGGAGAGTATAAATAAGAGGAAAGGCTCTCTCATTTTAGACAAACTTGAGAATATTGAATACCTATAGGTGTCTGAGGTAACCAAAGGATATCTAAGATGAATTTATGAGGAAAGTGAAAAAAGAAGGCCGGAATTCAAGGAAGGATAAATTCTTTTGATGATGCTTTCTAAGGTATGTGTTTTTCAGGTCATCTCACAATTTTTGAAATAACTTGTTTTATTGAATGAATCAAACTGTGAAATTGATATTCCATTGAGGAAACATATCCAAGTATTTATGGTAAAAAATTCAGCTTGTGGGTCATTGTAGTTTTGGAGTTACACTCCGTGGAAAATAGGGTTTGTGGCTAGTCCTGAAACTAGTCAAAAACATGTGTTTTGGGTAAAAACATCATAACATATTCATAATAGATACAAATTCAGTAAGAAAAAATGTGTTGGTTAGATTACATCATTTATTATGATGTGTAATAGTTTCATATTAATTCAACAAATATTCCGTGCGAGGCACACTCTACAAGGTCGCTCTCTAGAATAAGATAAAATTCAACAAGGTGTGCCATTTTTGCCACGAATCCTTTTCTGAGAGGTTCCAAGTAGTGAAAACTGGATGAATTGCATAAAACACACTGAAGAACATTGTGTATCAGTTTCAGATATTTATTCATTATAGGTATAAAGTTATGATTATTTCAAGTTAGGGTTGTTGACTAATCCAAAACTAGTCTTGTGAGACTAAAGAAACATTTGATGAAAATGATAGTCTCTTGTTGTTAAAGTTCAGGAAGGTTTGAAGCTATGTTATCATATACACCAGGTCTATTACAAAGTTACAAATCATATTTGTATGATGAAATTGATGAGGATTTTTGGTTGAGGTACAAGTTGGGTACATGGTTGAGACAAGTAGTTGATGAGTTGGCACATACATGAGGTGTATAGTTGATGATGATGGTATATATTGATGAGTCATAGTTGATTAGTACTTCACACATTATTGGTACATACTTGGTACATGGTTGGTTGCACTTTTTTATGGTATAGGTTGGTGCATGGTTGATGCACTTATTTATGATACAGGTTGATTACAAGTTGAGGTATAGGTTGATGCATGGTTGATGCATGGATCAGGTTTATTAGTACATGTTTACAGTGGTATATCTCATAGTGATAGTGTGACAGTGGTTCCATCATTCTACTTCTACTTCAGGGAGGTTGGACGGGGCAAGGACAGGTGGTTGTAGCCACCTTCCGATTGTAGCCAGAGAACATGGGGGGTTGTAGCCTCCTTCTAGTTGTAGCTAGACAATTGGGGAGTTGGAGATACTCTCAGGTTGTAGCCTAAGAAACTAGGGGGTTGGAGCCTCCTTCCATTTGCAGTTGGAAAAAAAAGGAAGTTGGTGCTTCCAATGAATGTAATTCTTCAAGACATATAAGATAAAGCATTCTTTGATTTTCTATGGATTTTGGTTTCCACGTAAAACACTATCATACTGTGTATGTGTGTGATTGTTCATTTCTTATTGCTAATTATTAGATAATAATTCTACATTGATATAACACTTGGATAATTTGAAGAAAAAGGATTATAATTACACTATTCTTGATTCACCCCCCTCTCAGTAATCCAACAATTGGTATCAAAGAAGGTTCCTTCAGAAATCAGTTTAATCACTGAAAGGTAGATCATGGAGAGTACCAACTCATATAAAAATGGAATACCACA
>JZKD02S0871415.1:25443-38810 GCA_000966675.3 Picea glauca | reverse complement strand
CGCCCAGATGTCAGCCAATCCAAAACTGCCACGTCATCTCCTGCACAGTCAACATGCTGATGTCATCAGCGTTGACTTTTTGACCAGTTGACCTTTGACTTTTTACCTGTTTGACGTTTCGGTCAGAACGCGATATCTTCTCCATACGGACTCCGTTTGACATAAAAATTATACCACCGGAATTGGGAAGAGGAGCCGGACGTCATGGTGTTGGTTTCGTCGAATTCCGAGCACTTTCATTTTTGAGCATTTTTTATGCCCTGACAGCCTGCTGAATCCGATTTCGGATCATGTAAGCAGGAGTGTGAGTGGTATTGGAGCGAGGGGTGAGCGGGATTCCAAAGGGGGGATAGGTGGTAAGAAGAAATAGGAGGGGGGGTATGAAATGACGAGGATATTCCATGTTAGGTGGGCCTGAGGTGGGGGAAAACTGCTTTTCAGATGCCCCCCCACCGTTAAAGGTAGAAAGGTCGGGGGAGTTGGAAATGCGCTGAGGACCGTTGATATGGGAAGAGGGGGATGTCATCAATGGAAACTTCTGTGGGAGTTAAGCACTACAAGACAAAAAATCTTGTCCCTTTGCGGCTTTGGTTAAAAAAATATGTGCGTCAAGAACCTTAGCAAAATTTATATGTGCTAATAGGGGGGACCCCCACTGGTACCCCATATGCATATGGTCCCTCAATCAATTATGGTTTCACCCCCAACTCCCACATATGAACCTAGCCATGGTGGAAGTACCTCAACTTCCTATACGCCATATGGATTGTCTACACAAAACAATCCATATTTTCCATTTCTTGGTCCTCCTTGGTCGTTTTCTCCTCCACTAAGACAATCACATTCCAAACTGTTTTGCAAAACCCTATTCCACACCAAGGTGTGATGAATACTTGACAGGAGATAACCCCATCCCCACCAAAAATGGGGCAGTATCAAAATGCAGGTCCCAATCAACCTAGAAACCTGGTCGATCACAATATCCTCCTTACCAGTGAAGAAGAGATTCTTCTGGAAACTTGCGGTCGTCAATACAGTGTTCCCCATGAATCTACTCCAACCACCTCAAAAATGGCTCCAGCTATAGCTAGACAACCATTGATGATTCCATTCCCTAACACTAAACCAAACCCTTGCATCCCTCGCATGTCGTTACGATAGAATGCACATAACCCTCATCTTAGGGCAGCCCATAACTAGAGTCTGGTCGATGACTTAGCATAATATTATGCAGCCATGTCTATATTGAAGGTCCTCCAAACCTATGAAACTCAACGAAAATCCTTTTTTTTCACTTTGGGGGCAGTCGACCCCACTGATACTAGACTCATCACTTTTGATCTAGATAGCGAAGAACCACGCCTCCCCTCCCTGGTATCTTTTTAGATACCAGTTGAAATCCGAAACATCACATTTCATCGATGCATCATCGATGAAAGTGCATCCACATGCATCATTTCCAAAGTTGTATGGTTAAAACTTGGCTCACCTAAACTAGTACCATCTTCCATCACCCTAAGAGCTTACGATGATCTCCCTTCATCCCCTAAAGGGCTCTTCCAAAATTTCCTTGTCGAACTTGGGGGAAAAACCATCCTCATTGACATCGAAGTTATAGATGCCCCACTTGATTACAATATATTGTTCAGTCGTAGATACATGTATGTTATGAAGGTGGTAGCCTCTTCTATGTTTCGTATGATGATGTTCCCCCACAACGGTAAAATCGTCACCATCGACCAACTTACACATTACGAGCCTAATCATTCTGCTAACATTGATAACATTCTCCCCCTTGTTTAGACTAGTTCAAATGCTTTTTCAGTCATCGACATGGGTCCTAGAATTTTCAAGGACCCATCCTTGTTGGGGGCATATCATGGAGCACCACCTCTCCTACACCCTTCATCACAAGTGTGTGTTGTATCTTAATGGAACAAATATCAGAGACAATACTCCTCCCACCGAGGCCCCTCCCAACATATAATTTTCACCAGTTAGAGAAATATTACCTTAGGATTTCCCTAAGCACTCTACTACACCACTTATCCCAGATTCTCCCCCCCCCCTCCAAGGGTAAATCCCGGTTTGGGAGACAACCCCCCATGTCATTACCCAAATTCCATTTTTCTACCCCCCACTTAGAGTCCAAGCATTCCAAGTAATTGTTACTCTTACCCTTCCCAACATGGTTCTTGCCATCCCTTTATGGTGTCTCCATCCACCCACTATGGTTCCTACACCATCTCTCCCTCCTCAAACTGAGGGATTACCAATGCAGATCCCAGTAAAGGCTCCTTCCACACCACCCCCACCCCCAACTCAACAACACCACCACCAATGGGGGAAGACGGAGGAAGAACGAGCCCATAGCTCCACTTACTCCCCAAGATAAGCCTCCTTGCACACTACGTGAAAGAGAATGACACCCCACTAATAGATTTCCTACTCTTCCTGAGTTACGCAATCTGATCCATCTCCCTAAAGCAACCCCATTTATTGCTACTCCACCAAGTACATTCACTGTTACTATGGATTCCTCCACCACACACAATAAAGGGTTATGCACCAAATTCACTTGTGCCATATACTCAGAATATGGCCATTACACTCATCATTTCTCATCTCTACCTCAATTTATCCAAACATTATCCGCAATATACCACACGTCTTGGCTAGGGCCCTCTCAGCCACTCCCTATTGAGACTCACATTACTGATATTCGATATATTTCATCATCAGTCCCTGAGTGAATAAGGTAACACCCACAATATAGGTACATTTACTTTATGTCCAGCGGTCCCTTACACCTTGTACACAATATCCCATCTATGTCCTCACCACTTGAGGACAATAACACTTACCCAATGACAGTTCCCCCTGTCACCTCCCCAGATCCCCTATATTCTCACACTTTCCATTGTGACAAAGATATCCTGAAGGAACTCACTACCCATGATTTCCCATTGAATGCACTCCATCATCGAGTTCTCTTCCTCTCACAAGAGGTCTTTCACCCTCTTGACCTCATGTACGGACCTCTGTACATTCCCTAGCTAAACTCCCTCAAAATCACACAATGCCAGATGATAAGGTCACTAACATGTCTCTCACAACTCTCGGATTGGTAGCCCTAAGCTCCCAAAATATTCAAATCACCTCACAACTCTCTCTCCATATCACCAATATCATCTGCACTTGTCCTGAGAGGAGCATTTTTTTCACGCCACGTTCAGGTACGCATGCTACCTTTCAGTTTTATCGAATAGTTGGTATATGTTTTTTATCATTACATAGTGTTCATGTTGAGTATTTGGTTTTTATGTGTGTAGGTACTTGTTCAGGAATATTTATGGCCTCTTCAGGTATATGTTATACATCGGCATGTAGTTACTGCCTCTGTTACTAATTGCATATCCCAGTCACACCCTCTGACATTTACCTTTAGGGTCTGTACACACGACTTTGTAGTATCTTTACCTCTGTCGCATTTGGGTACTGTCAACTGGTAGTACTCTCCCCCACATGATTTATCTCATTCATAGTTCCCCTTGGCAACTTGACACTCATGTTGATGTCACCCCATAGGGATGGGAGTGCCAATAGTCTTATTCACTTCTGAGAATGAACCCCATACTTCTTCTCATCATATTGCTAATCGTCCCAATGGAATCCTAGGTCATATCATCTCAATTATATTGACTACAGCTCTACAGTTTCATTATCCCTCCATCTCATCCACCACCAGTTTTCCCATCTAAAGATTGTTCTCCATCCATTTACCTAATACAGAAACCCACCTATGGGGCCCCCACCCTCCACCAATTTTCTTTCACAAACGTGTGCCTTAACAGGCCAAGCCATCTCTCACTGGGGAACCTGTTTCTGTATCTGTATACTCAACCAAAATTATTATTTATTTCTTTGGTAATTGTATAAATCTTTTGTTTTCATCATATACATATATTTTTTGTTGTCATCCTTGATGGCCTTATTTTCTCCGGCAAAGCAACCCATTTAGCCCTTGGTTGGGGCATCCACTCTTTTTTCATACCAACATCATTCATGAACCAAGAGTATCCCAAGTCCATATACCCATGATCTCTGAGTTTGTCCACTTTGTTAGCCTTTGGCACAGTTTAACCCCATATCTAGTCGTCCCTCTCACACTAGATCCAGTTTTACAGTTGCTTCCAATCATCCTTCAAAATTCCCCAACCAAGGTCAGTCTTGAGTCTCACCGTATTTTTACTTCGTTAATGTTACCTGTTAGTACCTGATATCATCTATTACTTAGTGGATTTCACGAATAAATTTTCTTATTGGAGTCATGCCTCCCTTCATGTCAACATCAGCACAGTTTCCATAAGGGCGGAAGTATCTTGACTCTCATTACCTTTACAATGAGGAGTCTCGAACGACACGAAGAGAATAATCATTGCGCTCTGATTTCATTGACCCCCATAACATTCGACATCAACAAAATCTCATTTTACAGTGGGTCTTACTATGTGACTATTGCAGTTGTTTTATACCAGTCAAAGACCTTTGAATTTGTTAGGCCACCAATGCGTACGAGTCATTGACAATTCTTGCAGTCATTTGTGCCTCACTCCAAATCTCGTTCATCATTAAGAACTATCATCTATCATTATCAACTGCCTCGAAGGGTGATGTAGTTATCTACATCAACATTCATCATCAGTTACAATCCCACATTTTTGGTTTCATGACACAAGCATGGGGCATGCCCGCCTCATTTGTACACAGATTTTATTTTTTCTCCCTCAAGAAAGGTTTGGGTCCCATAGTTTTCTCTCTCCCTCTGTCAGATCGTTCTTGCAGTTCCTCTCTTCATTATTCCTTACAATGGTACTCTCAACAAAAGAAACATTGATGTATTTCATCTATATGTATGCTCCTAACCTCACACAATAGGGGGCATCTATTATCACTGAAAAATTGCCTGGAACATCACACATAATGGTTGAATAAACACATCAATGTCAGCAGCAATTAGTCCACCTACAGCACCAAAGTCCATCAAAAGGAAAAAAACTATATAATTGGGTCAAAAGTCAAAGTGTGCAACTTCACCAAAGGAAGTGTGTGCATAGTGTGTAGCATGAGCAGGCCAACACAACCCTCGGCATGCACTATATATAAAATGTTTGTCTGTCTACGAGAAAAGTCATGCACTTCTATAAACGACGCATTTATGGATCTTTTCAACTCCTCGGCCACTTCTATTTCGACCCCCGACATGATTTGACACTCATATCTGAGTGAAATCTATATTGGAGGTTGTTCAAGGGCTAGAGGGTGCCCTAAAAGGCCCCTTTTTCACACTATGAACCAATTACATTTTTCCATGAATGGATTCTATAAATAAGATCCATAGGTGTGCTAAGAAACCAAGATCTTCAAGGTATTGTTATGTTGCAAGAACTCTTCCTTGAGAATCCTTTTTCTCATTGAAGCCTTCAAGCACCATTGCAATAGGCCATTCAACTCACCTCTTGAGGGAATAGGCATTTTTTTCTTCACCACTTTTCATTTCTTCCATTGTAAGGAGAAAAGAGCTCTCAATTAGGTAACTCAAGAGCCCTCCTAAGGAAGAAGAGGGGACTCATAAGTCTCTGCCTTTCTCTACGGTGTTTTTCCTACTAATCTAGTGATCCATTGGTAGCAATATGTTGGTCATTGTTTGATTTTTGTGGTTCTAAGTGTTATCGGACTAATCGGTAGGTGCAGACACTAATTGATCTCCCTAAATCCACTTGGATCTAGAAAAAAACAGGACAGGACGTGACTCTTTCCCTAAGTTTTGACTATTGAACTAACTAGGAGGAAGGAATGAATAACATACCTTATTATCCCTTCCTACGTTCTTTGTTGCTCCTGTTTCACTCCAGCGCTCTCGTGAAGTCCAGACCAAGACAAAACAAACCAACCAAAGTGAAGATAGCACAATATATTCAACAGTTAACTTATGTGTATGATCAAGGAATTACACTATAAACTGGAAATAGGTTTATGGGAAAGGGACATGCCATTGTATCATATTAATGGAAAGTAAATCTTACAACCTAAGCCTTGATGTCACAAACTTTCTTTCAATGGATCTTGGCTCCGACACACACACTTGCTCAATCCTTGCATGAAGAAGATCAAATCCTCTTGATAGACTTGCTAGAGTCTCCAAACTGTTGTTCAATGCTGAGTCCTTCACACAATTCTTTCACCAATTCTCCAATGAATCTTGCTTAACCTTTTTCATGATAATTCCCTCAATATATAGGAGAGAATGAATTAGTTACTTGGATAAGAATGATCCCAAAATATCAGGGAATCCAGTACTAAGATAACCATTCAAATGCCAACACATCCTTCTAGAATATTCCCTTCTAGAAACATTGAGAATTCATCTTTTTCCATGCTTTAGGAAGAGTTCGCACCCTATCAGTTCAACAAAGTGCGAGAAGTTCACACCCTGGCTTAAGGCAGCCTGCGAGAATGGGTCATTCTCGCACCCAAATGTACTAGCAGCCTGCGAACCTTCTTCAAAAATGAGTTTTCTAGGAAGAGATGAAAGTAATTTTTCTTAGGAGAAAGTTCATATGAAGAGCCTGAGTACACCATCATCATTACATCATCATGACGACCAAAATCATGGGTAACAGAATTCCCCCCAAAGTATGAGGTTGGAACCAGTGACAGCCAAAAGACTTTGTAACCTACATCTGTGTGTCAGAAACCAGGAGCACACCTAATCGGAAACCTGCGAACAACCAAGCATCTGCAGAATATCATATATACCAATTCTGAGGTAGGAATTCCCATACTCAGATCATAGACTGATGACATTATAGACATGGGTCATGGACACCAATCATACAATGTGTATCCATGCCGTCAAAATATAACATAGCCACCCGGAATACACTGTGGATCTATGAGAGAAATTTCAAATTAAGACGACATAGCCACGAGACATACACAGTGGATCTATGTGTCACAAATTATACATAACCCATCGCAATCTGGATCACAAAGATGATATCCAGGGTCTTCAATCTTGTCGCCCAAAGTACGAATCTAACCATGTGATTACATGTGTTGAAGTCGAACATGGTAGAAACCACTTGATTATCAGTCATTGATGAAACCATTAACAAGTGCAAGGGAAATCACCATTGATGTCAATGACTCCCAAGGTACTCAAGTACAATCCATCGAGTGCGAATAAATGAGTTGAATTCGAACATCCGATGGAATCTTTCGATCAGGGGCAATGATGTGAACCCACTGTCAAAAGCAAGAAAACCTACCATTGAGGTATGCAAGCTCCAAGGTACCAAATAATTTCTAAGTCTTGATTCCGGATAATGAACTGAAGTCGACGGAACAAAACTTGTCACAAGAGGGCCTTGATGTATCCCCCATCAATGAAACAAAATGAGTAACAGATTTTGAAGGTGAAACAGAGTATGATGTGAATTATACTAGACACAGGGAAGGCCGACACGGAGAGAATGGATAACTGCAGATGGTCAACTCAATATAGGTTTCAAATGGACTTCTCTTGAACATATGAACGACACGACCAATGATTTGGTAGCATTGACTCAAAGACGGCACAGGGAATGACCTTGTAGCAAATCGAATGAGAGACAAATGGATTTCCCAAACCGGCTTCAAATGATGAATAGGGGGTGTCATGTTCAAGAGCGACACTTACTGCCAATCAATACGAAGATGAAAACATACCCCTTTCCCAAATTTTCCCCCACCATTTCTGGCGAGTACCTCTTTATTTTTACGCAAGCTTGAGGAGCATAACATATGCTTGTTGATGTAAGCTCATCCTTCGGATGAGTCCCTCGGAGTATTTTTAAACCCTAAGAAGGAGTGGTTCGGTCCCATCATGGGTCTAGCAATGTTTGTTTAACGAGTCCAGAGATAGAAAACTCGAAGGTTTTTCATGATTATAGACTCTGGAAAAACACTTAAAAGAGAACTCTCTCAGTTCCTTTTTAATAAAATAGTTTGGATGAGACCGAAAAAGAGATAAATTATCGCTCACCAGATGCTTACTTCAAATACTTTATTGAGCGTGAAAATAGCAAGGTCGCTCGGCTATCTTTTCATGTTTAGAGAGTCTGAAAAGAGATTAAAGAGGACTCCAGAGGGGTTCATTTTTTGTATAACCTTGTTGAGCCCGAAAAAGTGATAAAAGTATGCTCAATCTCGTTCTCATGTATTTACGAGCGCAAGAATGGACAAAGACCACGCTCAAGGTTTTTATATAAAAACCATAAAAAACAATCAAAAACACACGATAACAAAGAAAATCATGTCCATATCCCTGTATATGATCATCAAAATCATCACGCCTGCAAAAGGTTCACTCAAAATGACATTAGGGATTAGGGTTTAATATATAAATAAGCATAAAAAACCAAATGACATAGTAAAAGTAAATAAAAAGGAGTAAATACTCTTTTTACCACATCATCTTTACCTTTCCACTATTTGAGCTCCAAAAATCCCCTCTTTTACCCTCAGAGTTCGGTGTCAGATTATGGGACCTATGAGAGACCATTCAGCGAGTCGTCTATGACAGTAAGGTAGGCTCTTTGTCCTTAACATTTTCATGGTTTAAATTTGCAATTTCATTGGTTAAAAAGTCATTTTTAAGTTGATTTATGGAGCCCTACTTGCGCGCTGCCATTCTCGTAGGTAGACCATATGGGACCTACAAGAATGAGGCATTCTCGCAGGTGATCCTAAGGCCACCTGTGAGGTTCTCACACTGTGCACACAGGGCATCTACGAGAACCGCAAAGCTAAAAAAAAATTAAGAAATTTACCCAATGAACAAGAACTAAATCATGAAAAAGGTTGCTAAACTTATTTTTGTGTTCCTGCAGATAATTGGCCAACAAAATGGTGCTTGAATGGTGAAAAAGGGAACATAAAGAAGACAATGCAATGGCCGAAAATCATCCACCTACTATTTTTTCTTTGAGAGACTGTGGACTCCTGAAGTACTTTCGCATCCCGGGCATGAGGGCCCAAGTCAGACTATTAGAGTACCTGGTGTGCATGTGGGACCCTGATCAACAGGTATTTCAGGTGGGGGTCCACACACTATCCTTAGACATTGAGGATATTTACTTTTTGACCGGATTGTCCCGACAGGGGTACTATGTGAGCCTGACCGGTAGTAGAGGTGGTGGGCTGCAGATGAGTGAGTACTATCATTTACACTGTTTTCCCGAGGCTAAGAGAAAGAAAGGAAAAGTAGCAATTTGGGGGGTACGAGATTTGACCCTCCGTACTATCCTATTCACCATATCTCATATGGCTGGGAGTTCTTCTCCTCATATGGAATTACATAGTTACTTCCAATATGTTATTGAGTGTACTGAGTCGTGGGTGTTCAACTGGGAAGATGTTGTGCTTCGCAGTATAAAAAGACAACTGACCAAATGCAGACGAGGCAACCTGAAGAAATTCAGGTACGGATCTTTGTTGGTGTCCTTCTTTCTGGAGAGGGTCCCATTACTAAGGCTGCAGGTTGGGTGGAACATACCGGGTCCCAGGGATCCTAGGATGCTGAGATGGTGTCAGCTTATGGCCCGGCATGTGGTTGGACCAATCATCAAGTATGATGATACTTTCTTTGACTGGCTTCAACCACAACTGTTGATGGTTGATGACTATGCCTATGTCGGCTTGGATTTTCAAGGAGATCCGGATTTAGCACTGCTAGAGGATTCTCAGTGGGGGGGCCTTGGTAAGAAGTACACACATTTTTCTTTTTAAATGTTTTGTGAATTTTTATCATATTCAAATGTTTTTGTTTTATATGCTCGTCCAAAAACTAATACAAAATCGTTTGTTGATAACACAGATGTTGGACCTTACAGACCTCTCAGCACTTCTCCCATCCAGCGGCGAGGAGAGGTAGTGGCAACACCACAGTCTGCTGAGGATTATCAAGTGGTGGAACAGAATCTAGAGGGCCTGCTTGTAGACATCCTAGAAATGACTCTGGAAGAGGTTCCACGACACGAACAACGTCATACTGTAGGAGTATCAACATCCATGAGTCAACTGCTCCGTAGGGTTGCTCGAGCAGTCGTGTGTTACTGTGAACGTCATCCATGATGTCACTTTGTAGAAGCTATGAGCTTCATATTTTGACATTTTGGTCTTCGGACTAATTTTTTGTAAAAAAAACTCTTTTGATCGTTATATATACAGACGGCTTCTACCAGTTTACCTTATATTGTGTGAATATTGATGTGATTGATTTATAAATGATTCAAATGTCTGTCTAATACATAATTAGCCAATGCATCTTTTAATGTATTTAGACATCTAGGAATATGTTGATATTCAATGTGATCAAAATAACATTCCAAGAGACGAATTCACAAATACACCCATAACAAAGTAGGACTTCGGATAGAGTAGACATTACTTAACTGTAGTACTACAAGATGCGAATCAAGTCACACAACCAAATGATAAATTCTGAGCGAGATAGCATCAACCAATAAATCAATAACGGTGCTATACTCTGCAATGTTGTTGGTCGCATGGCCGAGGCACACACCTCGTAAGGAGACAAGTTTGTTTGTAGGGGCATAAATTGTCCACGCAGTAGAAGCAAGGTTCTGAGTACTACGGCTAGCGCCATCAGTGAAGCCAATATAGGGTAGCGAAGAATCCAACATCTGGAAATCAAACACAAGATCACATAAGGGCAGAGACCAGATAATGACAAAATCAAACTATAGTAACACACAAAACGTATGATACAATGAAAATACAAGTACTAGTGCACAGATGATTTTATGCATAGTACTTCTTCAAGTACAACCCATTCTTGGGTTCACTCAAAGGGATACCATCATAATCTACCAACTCATACGCTCCTTTTTCCAAAACTCATCGAACGAGATAAGGACCTTTCCACATGGGTTCAAATTTCCCAGCTCCTAACACATCTTGATCTTGTTCATAGAGAAGAACAAGATCACCTTCGGAGAAAATGTGAGGCTTGACATGCTTGTCATATTGGGCCTTGACACGTTTCTTATGGGCTTCTATTACTAGGGTGGCGTCACGTTGAGTTTTGTCTAATCGCATAAGATACAATAGACCTTCTTCTTCAACAGAAGTGTTGGGTAGGAGTTCAACAACTAGCTTCAGAGAGGGTATCTCACATTCTATAGGAAGAATGGCTTCCACACCATAGACTAACCGAAAAGGTGTAAACCCAATAGCGGACTTGACGGATGTCCAGTACACCCACAACACTAAAAACAACATTATGTGCCAACTTGTTTTATGAATCCCTATCATTCGTCGAAGCATAGTAATGAGAAATTTGTTAATCGCTTCGACTTGGTCGTTAGCTTGTGGATAATAGGGTGTTGAATTATCATGGTGAAGACCCAACTTTTCAATAAGTTCGGACATCATAAAATTCCTAAAGTGGCTACCATGATCAGTGACGATAGCTTGGGGAACAACAAAACGAGCTATGACGTGATTAAAAAGAAACAATGTTGCGGTCTTTCCAGTGTTGTCAAATGTCGGCATCGCCTCGGCCCATTTCGTAAAGTAATCAATGGCTACAATGATGTAATCATGCCCCCCAGCTGAGTGAGGGTGACATGTCATGAAATCGATGCCCCATTTCACAAAGGGACCAACTGAGACCATAGGATGAAGAGGAGCAGGATGGGACTGAATTTTCTGATCGTAGGTCTAGCACGCATGGCATTTATGAACGGCAATAATGCAGTCGTTAAACAAAGAAGGACAAAAATACCTTGTGTGTAAGATCTTCTGAGAAATAGCATACCCAGACATATGACCACCACATGCTCCAGAATGGCAGTCATAAAGAGATTTCTCGGCTTCGTCGAACGTTAGACAATGTCGAAACACAGAGTCAATCCCCTGACAATAAAGAGTATCCCCGAGGATAATGTATTGATGAGATTGATAGTGTATGCGACGTCGTTCATTACTGGACAAAGTAGGTTGGAAACTCTGGGTTTGGAGATATATAATGATATCCCCATACCAAATATGATCAGTGCTAATAAGGAAAATAGATTCATCGGGTAATGAATCTGCTGCTACATTTTCCGTTGCAGAATGGGGAAAATCACATATCAACTCAGCAAAGACTAATGACTTCTTAGACTTGGCACGTTCAAATTCCAATTAAAACTCCTGAAGTATGAAAATCCATTTGGAGTACTTGCCCCCTAGCAATTGACGTGTCAAAATGTATTTCATAGGGTTGCAATGAGAAATCACCGTAGTTTTGTGTGAGAGGATATAGTGCCAGAAGTGTTGGATGGCTTGAACGACAGCCAAGGCCAGTTTTTCGACATGTGGATACTTGATTTAAGTCAGCGTGAGACTTTCTAGGCTCAGGTTGTAAGCTTTACTTTCCATTAATATGATACAGTGGCATGTCCCTTTCCCATAAATCTATTTCCACTTTATTGTGTAATTCCTTGATCATACACATAAGTTAACTGTTGAATATATTGTGCTATCTTCACTTTGGTTGGTTTGTGTTTTCTTGGTCTGGACTTCACGAGAGCGCTGGAGTGAAACAAGAGCAACAAAGACCCTAGGAAGCGATAATAAGGTATGTTATTCATTCCTTCCTCCTAGTTAATTCAATAGTCAAAACTTAGGGAAAGAGTCACGCCCTATCCCGTTTTGTTCTAGATCCAGGTGGATCTAGGGAGATCAGTTAGTGTCCACACCTACCAATTATTCCGATAACAAAATTGGTGACTCCACTGGGGACTTGCTCAATCCTTGCATGAAGATCAAATCCTCTTGATAGACTTGCTGGAGTCTCCAAACTGTTGTTCAATGCTAAGTCCTTCACACAATTTTTTCACCAATTCTCCAATGAATCTTGCTTAACCTTTTCCATGAGAATTCCCTCAATATATAGGAGAGAATGAATTAGTTACTTGGATAAGAATGATCCCAAAATATCAGGGGATCCAGTATTAGGATAAGCATTCGAATGCCAACCCATCCTTCTAGAATATTCCCTTCTAGAAACATCGAGAATTCATCTTTTTCCATGCTTTAGGAAGAGTTTGCACCCTAGCAGTTCAACATAGTGTGAGAAGTTCGCACCCTGGATTAAGGCACCCTATGAGAATGGGTCATTCTCGCACCCAAATGTACTAGCAGCCTGCGAACCTTCTTCAAAAATGAGTTTTCTAGGAAGAGATGAAAGTAACTTTTCTCAGGAGAAAGTTCATATGAAGAGCCTGAGTACACCATCATCATTACATCATCATGAC
>JZKD02S0871415.1:8613-21381 GCA_000966675.3 Picea glauca | reverse complement strand
CATACCTGCAAACCTTCCTTAACTTTAACAACAAGAGACTATCATTTTCATCAAACTTTACTTTAGTCTCACATGACTAATTTTGGATTAGTCAACAAACCTAACTTGAAATAATCATAGCTATGTACCTCTAATGAATAAATATATGAAAAGAGTACACAATGTTCTTCAGTGTATTTTATGCAATTCCTCTAGGTTTCACTACTTGGAACCTCTCATAAAAGGAGTTATAGAAAAAATGGCATACTTTGTTGAATTCTGGTTTATTCTAGAGAGCGAACTTGTAGAGCGTGCCCCACATAGAATATTTGTTGTATGGATTTGAAAATGGTACAAAGAATACTACAGACTATACTCTAACCAATACATTTGGTCTTACAAATTTTTTATCTGGTATGAATAAGTTATGACGTTTTTACCTGAAACACTTTCTTTAGACTAGTTTCAGGACTAGCCACAAACCTTATTTTCCACGGAGTGTAACTCCAAAAATACAACGACCCACAAGCTGAAATTATTATCACAAATACTTGTATATGTTTCCTCAAAGACCTCCATATTTCTTGGTCTGAATCATTATAGAAAACAATTTATTGCGAACATGTTGAGATGACCTGTAAATAACATACCTTAGAAAACATCATCAAAATAATTTATCCTCCCTTGAATTTCGGCCTTGTTTTCTTCACCTTCCCTCTGAAATTCGCCTTAGATATCCTTTGGTTACCTCATTCACTTGTAGATATTCAATATTCTCAAGTGTGATTAAATGAGAGACCCTTTCCTCTTATTTATATTTTTATGTAGCTTCCTCAAGGGGTTACATTCTAACCATCTTAAACCACTTTCCTTATTTTAGGGCTAACCCACTTCTAACCACTTGTCCACTTAGTTATTTCTCCATCAAATTTATTATTTAAATAATTTATTTTGTATCCACTTTGACTTATAGTACACTCATCACTTCACTTTATTATTTAAATATTTTCTTCTTTGCAACCACTCTGACTACTTTGACCTTTTGGGGCTTCTAGATGACTCATGAGGGTTCTCCAACTTCACATGGCCATAACTCTCTAACTGTGAGGAGTTATGTGACATTCCACATACCACCATAAATGACATGACATGTACTATCCATATATAATAGTCTTACCTTCAAATATATTAAAACACATACCATTATACATAAAAAAAACTTGGGTCCATTACCCAAACATTTGTGCTACCAGAATTCGCTATTGGACTTTCTTCAAGGGTTGACATCAATGAAAACCAACCCAAATAATCAACAATCTCCCCCACAAAGGTAAATGCTTGGAGAAAGAGCATAGAGGCATGGTTCCAGGGGGAGTGATGGTCACAGGGGAAGCATGAGTGATATGACTTCTGTATTTCATCTGATAAATCTCTCCCCCTTTGTCATCAATGGAAAAGGTATTTTTCCATCCGGGGGTGATCCCCCTAACTAAACTGTTCTTGGGGATACTCCCCCTGACTAAAATCTTCGTGAAACTGATCCCCCAACTTGAAATGTCCTCTTTATGGTGCTTCCTTGTGTAAATCTAAGGCATATAAGATAATCATTCAAAAAAATTCATTTTGGAGTAGAAATTACTCCAAGTCTCTGGTGAAGATACTCAAAGGCTTCCTGTGGAAGCGGTTTTGTAAAGATGTCTACCACTTGTTCTTTTGTTCGCACATATTCAACTCCGATTTTCTTCTTTGTAACTTGTTCCCGTAGAAAGTGATACTTGATTGGAGTGTGCTTCGTCTTGGAGTGCATCACCGAGTTCTTTGAGATACTGATAGCCCTTGTATTACCACAATAGATTGGAATGGGCTCATAATACTGAAACTGTATATATGTAAGAGTTTTTTTCATCCATATAACTTGTGTACAACATATTGTTGCTGCAATATACTCTGCTTCAGCTATAGATAAAGATACTGATGATTGTTTCTTTCTTAGCCAAGATACTAAACACTCATCCAAGTAGAACACTGCTCCACTAGTGCTTCATCGCTCATCAATGCAACCTGCCCAATCTGTATCTGTGTAGGCAATAAGTGATAGATCCTTTCCTTTTGGATACCATAATCCAAACTCTTCTGTTACTTTGAGATATATGAAAATTCTTTTCACTGCTACGACATGTGATTCCCTTGGTGTTGATTGAAATGATGCCGCCTGTCCAACTTCCTGCATTACATCTAGTTTGGATGCTGTCACATATATTAAGATACCAATCATTGACCTGTATTTCCTTTGGTCTGTAGACTTTGAATCATCATATTTTCTCAACTTGCAACTGGTTTGCATAAGAGTGGTAACTGGTTTGCAATCTTCCATTATGAACTTCTTTAGCATTTCTCTGATATACTTAGTTTGAGAAATAAAAATTTCTTGGTTGCTTTGACATATCTGAAGACACAAAAAAAAATATAGTTCTCTGAGTAATGACATTTCAAATTTATTCTGCATATCCTTTGCAAATTGCTGGCTTAAGCTGTCATCATTACTTCCAAAAATAATATCATCAACATAAAATTCAATTAATAAAATACTATCTTGAGTTATCCTGATGTAGAGGTTGTTGTCTGCACTTCCTTTTCTGAAACCTTCCTGCGATAGATATTTATACAGTGTAGAGTACCATTCTCTAGGATCCTGTTTTAGACCATACAAGGAATTCTTCAATTTACACACATAATCTACGTTCTCTGACAACTGAAATCCTTCTGGTTGTTCGATGTAGACTTCNTACTTGTCTCAACCATGTACCCAACATGTACCTCAACCAAAATCCCTCATTGATTTCATCATCCAAATATGATTTTTAACTTTGTAATAGACCTAGTGTATATGATCACATACCTTCAAACCTTCCTTAACTTTAACAACAAGAGACTATCATTTTCACCAAACTTTACTTTAGTCTCACATGACTAATTTTGGATTAGTCAAAAACCCTAACTTGAAATAATCATAACTATGTACCTCTAATGAATAAATATATGAAAAGAGTACACAATGTTCTTCAGTGTATTTTATGCAATTCCTCTAGGTTTCACTACTTGGAACCTCTCATAAAAGGATTTATAGAAAAAATGGCATACCTTGTTGAATTCTGGTTTATTCTAGAGAGCGAACTTGTAGAGCGTGCCCCACACATAATATTTGTTGTATGGATTTGAAAATGGTACAAAGAATACTACAGACTATACTCTAACCAATAAATTTGGTCTTACAAAATTTTTATCTGGTATGAATAAGTTATGACGTTTTTACCTGAAACACTTTCTTTAGACTAGTTTCAGGACTAGCCACAAACCCTATTTTCCACGGAGTGTAACTCCAAAAATACAACGACCCACAAGCTGAAATTATTATCACAAATACTTGTATATGTTTCCTCAACGGCCTCCATATTTCGTGGTCTGAATCATTATAGAAAATAATTTATTGCGAACAAGTTGAGATGACCTGTAAATAACATACCTTAGAAAACATCATCAAAATAATTTATCCTCCCTTGAATTTCAACCTTCTTTTCTTCACCTTCCCTCTGAAATTCACCTTAGATATACTTTGGTTACCTCAATAACTTGTAGATATTCAATATTATCAAGTGTGATTAAATAAGAGACCCTTTCCTCTTATTTATATTTTTATGTAGCTTCCTCAAGGGGTTACATTCTAACCATCTTAAACCACTTTCCTTATTTTAGGGCTAACCCACTTCTAACCACTTGTCCACTTAGTTATTTCTCCATCAAATTTATTATTTAAATAATTTATTTTGTATCCACTTTGACTTATAGTACACTCATCACTTCACTTTATTATTTAAATATTTTCTTCTTTGCAACCACTCTGACTACTTTGACCTTTTGGGGCTTCTAGATGACTCATGAGGGTTCTCCAACTTCACATGGCCATAACTCTCTAACTGTGAGGAGTTATGTGACATTCCACATACCACCATAAATGACATGACATGTACTATCCATATATAATAGTCTTACCTTCAAATATATTAAAACACATACCATTATACATAAAAAAAACTTGGGTCCATTACCCAAACATTTGTGCTACCAGAATTCGCTATTGGACTTTCTTCAAGGGTTGACATCAATGAAAACCAACCCAAATAATCAACAATCTCCCCCACAAAGGTAAATGCTTGGAGAAAGAGCATAGAGGCATGGTTCCAGGGGGAGTGATGGTCACAGGGGAAGCATGAGTGATATGACTTCTGTATTTCATCTGATAAATCTCTCCCCCTTTGTCATCAATGGAAAAGGTATTTTTCCATCCGGGGGTGATCCCCCTAACTAAACTGTTCTTGGGGATACTCCCCCTGACTAAAATCTTCGTGAAACTGATCCCCCAACTTGAAATGTCCTCTTTATGGTGCTTCCTTGTGTAAATCTAAGGCATATAAGATAATCATTCAAAAAAATTCATTTTGGAGTAGAAATTACTCCAAGTCTCTGGTGAAGATACTCAAAGGCTTCCTGTGGAAGCGGTTTTGTAAAGATGTCTACCACTTGTTCTTTTGTTCGCACATATTCAACTCCGATTTTCTTCTTTGTAACTTGTTCCCGTAGAAAGTGATACTTGATTGGAGTGTGCTTCGTCTTGGAGTGCATCACCGAGTTCTTTGAGATACTGATAGCCCTTGTATTACCACAATAGATTGGAATGGGCTCATAATACTGAAACTGTATATATGTAAGAGTTTTTTTCATCCATATAACTTGTGTACAACATATTGTTGCTGCAATATACTCTGCTTCAGCTATAGATAAAGATACTGATGATTGTTTCTTTCTTAGCCAAGATACTAAACACTCATCCAAGTAGAACACTGCTCCACTAGTGCTTCATCGCTCATCAATGCAACCTGCCCAATCTGTATCTGTGTAGGCAATAAGTGATAGATCCTTTCCTTTTGGATACCATAATCCAAACTCTTCTGTTACTTTGAGATATATGAAAATTCTTTTCACTGCTACGACATGTGATTCCCTTGGTGTTGATTGAAATGATGCCGCCTGTCCAACTTCCTGCATTACATCTAGTTTGGATGCTGTCACATATATTAAGATACCAATCATTGACCTGTATTTCCTTTGGTCTGTAGACTTTGAATCATCATATTTTCTCAACTTGCAACTGGTTTGCATAAGAGTGGTAACTGGTTTGCAATCTTCCATTATGAACTTCTTTAGCATTTCTCTGATATACTTAGTTTGAGAAATAAAAATTTCTTGGTTGCTTTGACATATCTGAAGACACAAAAAAAAATATAGTTCTCTGAGTAATGACATTTCAAATTTATTCTGCATATCCTTTGCAAATTGCTGGCTTAAGCTGTCATCATTACTTCCAAAAATAATATCATCAACATAAAATTCAATTAATAAAATACTATCTTGAGTTATCCTGATGTAGAGGTTGTTGTCTGCACTTCCTTTTCTGAAACCTTCCTGCGATAGATATTTATACAGTGTAGAGTACCATTCTCTAGGATCCTGTTTTAGACCATACAAGGAATTCTTCAATTTACACACATAATCTACGTTCTCTGACAACTGAAATCCTTCTGGTTGTTCGATGTAGACTTCTTCTTCAAGTTCCCCATTCAGAAAATCTGATTTCACGTCCATCTAATACACTTTAATATTCTTGGATCATGCATAATCTAAAAGCAATCGGATTGCTTCCATTCTGAAAACTGGGGAAAATGTCTCTTCAAAGTCTATTCCTTCAACCTGTGTGTATCCTTTACATACCAATCTAGCTTTTTTCCTTGTAACCTATCCATATTCATTCAATTTATTTCTGAAAACCCACTTTGTGCCAATCATATTCTTATTCATTGGTCTTGGAACCAATTCCCAAGTGTCATTTTTCTCTATTTGATCCAATTATTCATCCATGGACTTATTCCATAATTCATCCTTGCTAGCCTCTTCAAAATTGTTTGGTTCAATCGTAGATAAGAGTGCTGGGTATGTTTGTTCTAGTGAACAAAATCTTATTCTAGTCTCAACTCCTACATCCTTGTTTCCGATAATCTGATCTGAAGGATGATTCTTATGTACTTGTTTTCTAGGTGTCTTTGGAGGCACTTGTTGAACTTGCTCTTCTACTTCTGTCTGATCCTCTTCATATTCCCCTTATACTTCTTCTTAATCTTCATAAAGATGTTCCATTGATTCATTTTCTTCTTCCTTTAATTCTCATCCACCTATTTCATCAATTGTTACATTGATGCTTTCCACAACTTTGTTCAACCTCAGAATGTAGCACTTGTATGATTTCCTTGTATTTGAGTAACCAAAAAGTACTCATTTTTCCACACAAGATTCAAAATTTCCCATTTTTCCATCTTCTCTTTTGATGTAGCATTTGCTTCCAAATACGCTAAAGTGCTTTACATTTGTTGGTCTTCCTTTCCATAGCTCATAGGGAGTTTTGTCATTATTGTTTCTTATAATTACTCTGTTTTGAATGTGAATTGTTGTATGAACTGCATGTGTCCAAAACATATATGTCAATTTGGAATCCATTAGCATTGTTCTATCCATTTCCTATATTGTCCCGTTCTTTCTTTCAACAACTCCATTCTGTTGAGGTATCCTAGAAATGGAGAATTGCCTTTGTATTCCATGCCTACTGCAATAGTCCATAAATTCCTTTGAAGTGAACTCTCCTCCATTATCAGATCTCAAACATTTGATTTTTGAATCCATTTCATTTTCAACCATCTCCTTGTAGACCCTGAATTTTTCAAAAGATTATGACTTATTCCTGAGAAAGAAAACTACAATCATTCTTGTATAATCATCAACTAATAACATAAAGTATTTCTCACCTTTTAAACCCTTTATTGTAGTTGGTCCAACTAGATCATCATGCAAAATTTCCAGTGGGATTGTCATTGAATATTCCTTTTATTTGAACTTGATCTTTGTTTTCTTTTCTTGTTGACAATACTTGCATAAAGTGTTGGTTGGTTTCATGATCTAGGGAATTTATCAAACTGCTTCTTTTTTGCTGACTTTGACAAGGTTATCAAAGTGTATGTGACCCATTCTTCTGTGCCATAGCCAAATTTCATATTATTTTCCTATAAAACTGATTCAAGTGGATATCGATGGCCACCCACCTTTTTCGACTGGCTCAAAACAGTTTTCTGGCAATTTTGGCAATTTACTATTTTTAGCAGTTTTTCACCTCCGGGGCCATTTTGAGGGCCCAAATGAAGGTTTTTCAAGATATAGATTTTTAATGATATAAAAATACATATTTGAGACCCCAAAATGAATCTCCTCGACAATAGCTTTCCAACGATCTATCACACGCCTAAAACGAAGATCGCATGCAAAAGTTACGACCCCGGAAAGTTGATGTACTCACTTACCCAAACGGGGCCCACATGAATTTTGGTGCTTCATCTCCTAGGGTTAGGTTTTTGGATGTCTAGGGTTTTCAGCATTCCGGTTTATTGTAAAAATGCCTTCAAAGCCTCATTGTAACCATCTTCTTGTGAATGTGAGTAGCCATCACATCTCTTCTTAGAGATAAGCAACCACCATTCTAGCGAGTCTTTCACTCTGTATTTTTACAGTCTCTGTACATTTGTTTCATTAATAGAAATTGTGTATTACTATATATTTATGTTTATGGCTGCATCTCTAATACATTTATTTTATCTTATTGAATATTTCTTATATCTCTGTGCATTTATTTATTATATCTCCGCTCACATTTCGTGCCAAAAATAATCTGGATCAGTGGTATCAGAGCATGTTTCTCTTGATCATTTTTTAGTGCATGTCCCTGACGAGGTTCGAGTATATCAAGTTGGGTCTCGAGCTTGTCTCTCTTGAATAAAATCACTCTCTCATACCCAAGAAACCCTCAATGGTGGAAGAAAAGAAAAACGATGGAGCAGACGATCCTATCAATCTGTTGCTTGAGCAAGCTCTCACGTGACAGAGGGACGAAATGATGGAGAAATTTGCTCACATCCTTCAACGCCTACCGATAATAGAAGGCGCATCTTCATCAAGCAGCCACTTTGGAGACACATTGACTTTCAAGGTAGAAGTTAATTTTGATATTCCTCTATTTGAAGGACAGATAGATGAAGAAGCCCTAGAAAAATGGTTAACTCTAATAGAAGGTTATTTCTCTGTTCACAATTTTTTCGACAAAGAAAATATCACCTTCGCACTTTGTAAAGTTATCCCTCATGTCAAACATTAGTGGGAAACTTACTGGGAGAACATTTCCATGGAGGAGTCTGGAATCTACGGGATCGATCCCACTTGGGATGTTTTTGTGGATGCGGTAAAGGAACAGTATTACCCTGTTGGAAACTATGAGGACCAGTACATGAGATGGACCACACTGCGGAAAGAGGGGATGAGTAGTTCCAGAGTTCACCAATACCTTCCATACCTTATGCACCAAGCTGGGTATCAAATACTTCGAGCGAGATTTGGTTTTGAAACACTGCGGGGCTCTACACAGATACATCTAGACTGAAATGGATTTTATGGACATCTCATCACTCGATGCTGCTTATTGATATGCTGTTAAAATTGAGAATAAATTTAAGAACCAAAACAAACGGGAGTTCGGGTCTAAAAATCCACAACAACCGAAGTATGAAAAATACGGCCCTAACAAACAATCTCCTGAAAACCAGTCCAAGACACAAGAAAAGAAGGGTCACGGGAAGACAAAGAAGGACACTAGAAAATGGTGCCAGTTCCACAAAATCCCCTGGCACAACACCGATGAATGTCTCTCAAAATAGTCATTGGTGGCCGAGATCAAAGACAAAGAGATGAACCCTGATTCAGAATCTAATTATAAAAATAATGGTAAAGGATAGATCATTTCCGCGGACCCCACTGCTATTGTCGTGACCGAAACAATTCAACCAGAAGAACCAATAGATCCTGAAGAGAGGGAGAGCCTTTTTCATTCACAGATGTGGGTGAAGGGGACCCCACTACATTTTATTATTGATAGCGGAAGCCAGAAGAACCTCATCTCATCAGAGGTCATCAAACAATTGTCATTGTCGACAACACCACACCCACAACCATACAACATCGGGTGGCTTCGCCAAGGACGAGATCTTCGTGTCAGCCAACAATGTCGATTGTCATATGACATACAAACCTTCAAGGATGAGGTATTATGTGATGTTTTCCCACTGGATGTCTGTGATGTTCTCTTGGGCAAACCATATATGTGGAAGCGCCATGCTGTTTATGAGTCTCAACCCCACAGTGTCATTGTTTCTCTGGGGGGTCATCTCTACAGAATATCAGAGGTAGTTCCAACTACCATTCCACCTAAAAAGTGTTGCAAGGTAGAATATCATATTGCAAAATTTACCTTCTTCACAATCTGTTCAAAAGGAGAACAGAAGGACACTGCAACCACTACAGCCTCGCCCCAAGCACCTTATATCAAACAAAAGCAAGTAGAAAATGTTGCAGCAAAGCACAAAGATTCCTTCTGCACATCATCCTCTCATGTAGCCCGACTTGTTGAACGACCTCAACCTCAATAGGTTCGTGACAAACTTCCACAAACTGAGCAGCGCAACATCTCCAACAAGGCAAGTAGCTCACCAGGATGCAGATTCAACAAACGCTTTTCCCTCTCTCCCAGGAATTCAATGCAATGGAGACCAATGCTTCCTAAGGAGGGAGGATTGATATAGGTGGATATCGATGGCCACCCACCTTTTATGATTGGCTCAAAACAATTTTCTAGCAATTTTGGCAATTTACTATTTTTAGCAGTGATGCCTAGGGAGAGTCACCCGATAGCTACCTCCACAAACATAATAGAAGAGGTGTTTTTTCAAGAGTGAGACACCCAATATAGTAGTGACCTATGGCACAAATAATATTATATGTCTTTGAGCCAGGGCATTGAGGATCTGCTGGGAGAAGAGACAAAGAAAGTATTGGGATGCAGTTGGACTAGCTCTTGGGCATTGAGGTAGCAGATGGATGAGAGGTGGTGTAGGTTAGAAGGGAACTACTAGCTCATGGGAACTAAGAGAACAGATGGCACGGGGAGAGGATATTATGAAGGTCAGAATAGAAGTAAGGAAAAAGTGACATCAGAAGCATGGGAACAAAGTTGTTGTACTCTTCAGGTAGGGATCGGATAGGAAGCAGACCAGTGACAGCTCAGAAAGGGTAGCTCGCGTTGTTGGTAGCATGAACTTGAGTTGGTTGTTCCAGGGCCATTTTGAGGGCCCAAATGAATGTTTTTAGAGATAGAGGTTCTCAATGATATCCAAAGGCATAATTGATCCCCCAAAATGAATCTCCTCGACAATACCTTTCCAACAAGCTATCACACGCCTAAAACGAAGATCGTATGCAAAAGTTACGACCCCAAGAAGTTGATGTACTCACTTACCCAAAAGGGGCCCACATGAATTTTGGAGCTTCATCTCCTAGGGTTAGGTTTTCAGATGTCTGGGGTTTTCATCATTCTATTTTATTGTAAAAAGGCCTTCAGAGCCTCATTGTAACCATCTTCCTGTGAATGCGAGTAGCCGTCACATCTCTTCTCAGAGATAAGCTACCACCATTCTAGCGAGTCTTTCACTCTGTATTTTTACAATCTCTGTACATTTATTTCATTAATATAAATCATGTATTATTGTATATCTTTGTTTATGGTTTCATCTCTGATACATTTATGTTATCTTATTGAATATCTGTGATATCTATGTGCATTTCTTTATTATATCTCTGCTCGCATTTCGTGCTGAAAATAATCCGGATCAAAAACACTTTTCATTTCCAATTTCACTTAATAAATATATGTTGCTTGAAGTTCTTGTAGCTGTTGCAATCAATTTTCATGAACCTTCTTTTCTTATATCACACTTCTGTGAATCGAAAGTAATTTTATGACCCTAGTCACACATTTGACTTACACTTAGAAGATTATGTTTCATATCTTCTACTAGAAGAACATTTTCGACTGTGCCTTTTCCAATGATTTTAGCTGAATCATCATTTTTGAAGGAGACTGATCCATCTCTTTCCTTTCTTAATGTAAGAAACCTATCTTTATCACCTGTCATGTGTTTTGAACAACCACTGTCAACATACCAACCACGTTTCTTTTGCTTATCTTGTAGAGTGAGAGTGCATTCTTCATTTCTATACTAATTCTTATTTCTTATGCATGTTATCTTATGAGGTTCCTTTCTGTGTGATCCAAATGGATATTGGTGTCCACCCACCTTTTTCGAATGGCTCAAAACAATTTTCTGGCAATTTTGGCAATTTACTATTTTTAGCAGGTTTTAACTTCCGGGGCCATTTTGAGGGCCTAAATGAAGGTTTTTTTAGATCGAGGTTCTCAATAATAGTTGAAGGCATATTGAGCCCCCAAAATGAATATCCTCAATGATACCTTTCCAACGAGCTATCATACGCCTAAAACGAAGATCGTATGCAAAAGTTATGACCCCGGGAAGTTGATGTACTAGCTTACCCAAACGGGGCCCACATGACTTTTGGTGCTTCACCTCCTAGGGTTAGGTTTTTGGATGTCTAGGAATTTTGGAATTCCTTTTTATTGTAAAAGGCCTCTAGAGCCTCATTGTAATCATCTTCTGGTGAATGCGAGTAGTCGTCACATCTCTTCTCAGAGATAAGATGCCACCATTCTAGCAAGTCTTTCACTCTGTATTTTTACAGTCTCTGTACATTTCTTTCATTAATAGAAATCATGTATTACTATATCTCTGTGTTTATGGTTGCATCTTTGATATATTTCTGTTATATTACTGGATATACGTGATATCTCTGTGCATTTCTTTATTATATCTCCGCTCTCATTTCGTGCCGAAAATAATCCGAATCAGTGGTATCAGAGCAGGCTGCTCTTGATTGTTTTTTTCAGTGCATGTCCCCGACGAGGTCTGAGTATATCAAGTTGGGTCTTGAGCTTGTCTCTCTTGAAGATAATCGCTCTCGCACACCCAAGAAACCCTCAATGTCGGAAGAAAAGAAAATTGATGGAGCAGACGATCCTATCAATCTATTGCTTGAGCAAGCTCTCACATGACGGAGGGATGAAATGATGGAGAATTTTGCCCACATCCTTAAACGCCTGCCGATAGCATCAGGCGCATCTTCATCAAGTAGCCACTTTGGAGGCACCTTGCCTTTCAAGGTACAAGTTAATTTTGATATTCCTGTATTTGAAGGACAGATAGATGCAGAAGCCCTAGAAAAATGGTTAACTATGCTAGAAGGTTATTTCTTTGTTCACAATTTTTCTGACAAAGAAAATATCACCTTCAAACTCCTTAAAGCTCTCCCTCATGTCAAACATTGGTGGGAAACTTACTGGGAGCAAAGTTCCACAGAGGAGTCTGGAATATATGGGGTCGATCCCACTTGGGATTTTTTTATGGATGAGGTAAAGGAACAGTATTACCCTGTTGGCAACTAGGAAGACCAGTACATGAGATGGACCACTGATATGAAAATAGAAGGATGACTTGTTATGCTATGCAAGCACCCTCTACTTCATTAAAATAAACTTTACAGGACCTTTCTTGTTAAGAACCAATACTGAATACAAAAGCACCACAACAGATATAGAAGAACAATATAGAAAAACACAACTTTATTATATCAAACCCTTGAGGTAGGGAAACACCATACAATGGATCCTATTATGGA
>JZKD02S0871393.1:0-14174 GCA_000966675.3 Picea glauca | reverse complement strand
CCAAATTTGATTGGAAAAAACGGGAGACATGGGTGCTTTAATAACATAATTGGTAGTCTCCAATAATTGAAAGAAAAACCCTTCTTTTCATTGTAACCCATTCCTCTTAAATTAAGGAAAGATGATGCATGAGAGGAGAATTGAAAGATTATGGTAACATGCATGAGAGGAGAATTGAAAGATTATGGTAACTCCATTCTTTTTAAATTAAGGATTAAGGAAAGATGATGCATGAGAGGAGAATTGAAAGATTATTGTAACTCCATTCTTTTTAAATCAAGGAAAGATGATGCATGAGAGGAGAATTAAAAGATTGTTGTAACACCACTCTTTTTAAATTAAGGAAAGGTGATGCATGAGAGGAGAATTAAGGAAATATGATGCCCAATATCTTTTGTAAGGGAAAACATTGAATAAAAATATTCATTTTGGTGGTTGATATGTCCTACACATGTTTTAAAATTGAATAAGGGGGTGTGTTTTGAAATTGAATAAGGGGGTTTAAGAACATTTGTGCTCATGCATGGTGGATGCTTATGATGCTTTATGATGAGCGTGGTAATTACCCTCTTTTCTTCCCTCTAACTTGCCTCATTATCCTTCTCCAATCAAATAATCTGATCATTTCTTGCTTATTATTAGTCATTCTTACCTCATTTTCCATTCCTGAATAACATGAATTTATGGGTTGAATTTTTATGTTAAACAAATGATTTTTATTAGGAAAAGAATGAGGATGCATGACTTATGTGTTTGGGTTGCTAACTTATTCAATTATGAGATTTAGGAAGAAAATTGTACATTTTGTTATTTGTTAGGAGCTGAAGAGTTTTTCACCAACGTCAGCATCAGGTGCTACATTTTTCAGTGTTGCATATTTTCTTGTCTATGAAAGTCCAGAATACCAAACTTGTCTAGTGCTATAGACTTTCTCATCAACAATGATATCAATTATTGAAATTGTTTAGTGTTGTAAAGTTTATCATCAACAATTGGGTATTTTCAAAAGACAGACATTAAGTTTTATTGAGATCTATTTAGGGTTGTTGATGAAGTATTGGGTAATGATATGGGAAGCCACATAGGTTATATTGAGTGCCACTCATAGGAGGTCACACGCCTACACTTAGCTTTATTTATTTAAGTGTAAAATGTGGCTTGATGTAAATAATTAGTTGTTAAGATTCAAATTTATTTCGAATTGGTGGTTTTCTTTTTAAAGATAGTAGTTAAAAATAATTTTCAGTTAAGTTCCAGAAGATTGGAAATTGCCCAAGAACTTATAGAATTTTTGTATAAAGATAGGAAGAAAGAACCAAAAGGGGTTGGTTGTTTTGGACTGTGAATACATTTTCTCTTGAATACCGATCATCTTTGTTGAATCTTGTTTTATTGGTGGGTAGTTAAGCTAGCATATGGATCATCCAATAGACTATAGAGCAAGTGCCACTCTATAGCCATGGTGATCCTCTTTTTCTTCAACAACTTAGCTAATATTGTTCTTTTTCACTTCATAATCAATAACACATTATTTCTATCATTTATTTTATAGTTCTGCAACTTCATTCTAGTCATTTGTTTTCATTTATGTTAAAGCATTTACTTTTGTGCATTGGGTAGATTAGAATTTCTTTTCAAGTTTTTATGCTTTCTTTTTATATTTATATTGCAAGTCTAAATCAGTTATGAGTACCTAATTTGCAACAATGCAATACCTTGAATCCGATTAAGATAGGTCGGAATAACATTATTCCATATTTCTATAATTTCATATAGCTTGCATTTATGTTTTGTAGTATTAATTTCCTATAGCTTACATTTCTGTTTTGCTGTATTAATTTCCTGTAGTTTACATTTTTGTTTTTGTTGTATGATGTAGCCAAAGCCTGAGATTCACTCACAAGATCAAATAAATCATGAAAACACATGAGAATGGAAAAATAACCCTTTTTTATTCCTTCTCCATCCTAACTATTACAATGGAAGTTCAACCCCTTATAATTACTATCTGATATTTTCGAAAACAACTAATCTTCAAAAAATAAATAAATTTAGAAAATTCTCGCATGACTCTAAAACTGACCACTAACTAAGATCTAACTAGAGTGACATTATATGTCAAATCTATTTTTTGATTAAGTTCATAAAGTAAGAGATAACTGATAATTGAAAAAATTAAAATTCTCGTAAAAACACTAAAACCCCAATTTGAGGCCTTACATGAAGGAATTTGGCCCTGGAAAAGTGTCAAAACGATGTCCGATCAGATATATCAGATTGAAACGGAAGTGAACTCTTCGAGACACAACTCCCTGTAAAATTTCAGTCCAAATGGATAACCGAGTCAAAATTTATGACCCTTGAAAAATACCCGAAAAATCCTTGCATAATTCTCCTCTGGTTGAAAAGAACACAACTCCTGCAAGTTACTGTCTTCAAATTGTTTCCATTTATTGGGATCTAGTTCCATTAAGTCCTCCTATGTAATCCACGTACTCTCTACTGGTGCTCCTTCCAATTGGACCAAATATCGGTTGTATTGGCCTTGCCGAGTATGAAGGGTCTTCTTATCTAAAATGTGTGCAATCTTTTCCTTTTTCTTCCTTGGAATGACCCATTTCTAATCCACCTCTGCATCATTGTTGTCACCCAGATCGTCCCCATGGAAGATATACAAATAAGAAACGTTAAACATAGGGGAGATATCGAGGTCAGCTGGTAAATTGACCTTATAAGCATTATTGTTGATTTTCTTGAGAATCTTGCAAGGACCAATTTTCTTATACTTCAATTTATGGTAGGTTCCTCTAGGAAACCATTCCTTTCGTAAATAAAAAATCACCAAATCACCTTCATTGAATACCTACTATCGTCGGTGAGCATATTTTATAATTTTTTTTTGTTCATTACAATCCCACAGTTTTTGTCTCACCTATTGATGCAATTGTTGAATGTCTTTTGCAAATGCTTCCATGTCATCACCGATCCTATCCCCAAGTGGTAGCTACACCAAATCTAGGACACTCATAAGATTTCTACCTTAAACAACCTCAAATGGAGATTCACATGTAGATCTATTCATTGAACTATTGTAGGCAAATTTTGCTTGAGGCAAATCCAAATCCCACTGCTTGGGCTTCTCTCCAACAATGCTTTGTAACTGGTTTCCCAAGCTACGTTTTACCACCTCGGTTTTCCCATCTGTTTGGGGGCGATAAGCACTGTTGAACTATAATTTAGTCCCCATTTTCTTCCATAAATTCCTCCAAAAATGACCCAAGAACCGAGTATCCCTATCCGAGGTAATAGTTTTTGGAATCCCATGTAATCTAAAAACTTTTGAAAAAAACAATTCTACCACCCTCGATGCATCATTAGTTTTCTTGCAAGCAATGAAATGAGCCATTCTAGAGAACCTATCAACAACCACAAAATAGAATCATTACCTCGCTGTGTGTTTGGGAGCCCCAACACAAAATCCATGCTCATATCTGGCCATGGGCATGTGGGTACTGGGAATGGCATATACAACCTTGTGTTATGTGAGTGTCCTTTAGACATTTGAAAAATCCTACATTGTGCCACATACATGATTATATCTTTTTTCATCTTCAACAGTTAATACTTATCTTCAATTAAGGCTAGCATCTTATCCTTTCCAAAATGTCCTACCAAACCACTACCGTGAAGGACTTTGATAATATTTTCCCTCATTGAACCAATTGGAATGCATAATTGTTTTCCCTTGAAGAGGTAGCCATCTTGCATAAAATACTCACCTTGATTAAGATCCATGTTCCCAACGATTGGATTCTTCAACTGTTCCACAATCTCCCGAAAATCATTATCATATGCATAGAGATCCTTTAATGCAACAATCCCAATTACTTGATTTTCCTTGTTTGTCAAAAGAACAATGTNTAACTCCATTCTTTTTAAATTAAGGATTAAGGAAAGATGATGCATGAGAGGAGAATTGAAAGATTATTGTAACTCCATTCTTTTTAAATCAAGGAAAGATGATGCATGAGAGGAGAATTAAAAGATTGTTGTAACACCACTCTTTTTAAATTAAGGAAAGGTGATGCATGAGAGGAGAATTAAGGAAATATGATGCCCAATATCTTTTGTAAGGGAAAACATTGAATAAAAATATTCATTTTGGTGGTTGATATGTCCTACACATGTTTTAAAATTGAATAAGGGGGTGTGTTTTGAAATTGAATAAGGGGGTTTAAGAACATTTGTGCTCATGCATGGTGGATGCTTATGATGCTTTATGATGAGCGTGGTAATTACCCTCTTTTCTTCCCTCTAACTTGCCTCATTATCCTTCTCCAATCAAATAATCTGATCATTTCTTGCTTATTATTAGTCATTCTTACCTCATTTTCCATTCCTGAATAACATGAATTTATGGGTTGAATTTTTATGTTAAACAAATGATTTTTATTAGGAAAAGAATGAGGATGCATGACTTATGTGTTTGGGTTGCTAACTTATTCAATTATGAGATTTAGGAAGAAAATTGTACATTTTGTTATTTGTTAGGAGCTGAAGAGTTTTTCACCAACGTCAGCATCAGGTGCTACATTTTTCAGTGTTGCATATTTTCTTGTCTATGAAAGTCCAGAATACCAAACTTGTCTAGTGCTATAGACTTTCTCATCAACAATGATATCAATTATTGAAATTGTTTAGTGTTGTAAAGTTTATCATCAACAATTGGGTATTTTCAAAAGACAGACATTAAGTTTTATTGAGATCTATTTAGGGTTGTTGATGAAGTATTGGGTAATGATATGGGAAGCCACATAGGTTATATTGAGTGCCACTCATAGGAGGTCACACGCCTACACTTAGCTTTATTTATTTAAGTGTAAAATGTGGCTTGATGTAAATAATTAGTTGTTAAGATTCAAATTTATTTCGAATTGGTGGTTTTCTTTTTAAAGATAGTAGTTAAAAATAATTTTCAGTTAAGTTCCAGAAGATTGGAAATTGCCCAAGAACTTATAGAATTTTTGTATAAAGATAGGAAGAAAGAACCAAAAGGGGTTGGTTGTTTTGGACTGTGAATACATTTTCTCTTGAATACCGATCATCTTTGTTGAATCTTGTTTTATTGGTGGGTAGTTAAGCTAGCATATGGATCATCCAATAGACTATAGAGCAAGTGCCACTCTATAGCCATGGTGATCCTCTTTTTCTTCAACAACTTAGCTAATATTGTTCTTTTTCACTTCATAATCAATAACACATTATTTCTATCATTTATTTTATAGTTCTGCAACTTCATTCTAGTCATTTGTTTTCATTTATGTTAAAGCATTTACTTTTGTGCATTGGGTAGATTAGAATTTCTTTTCAAGTTTTTATGCTTTCTTTTTATATTTATATTGCAAGTCTAAATCAGTTATGAGTACCTAATTTGCAACAATGCAATACCTTGAATCCGATTCAGATAGGGCGGAATAACATTATTCCATATTTCTATAATTTCATATAGCTTGCATTTATGTTTTGTAGTATTAATTTCCTATAGCTTATATTTCTGTTTTGCTGTATTAATTTCCTGTAGTTTACGTTTTTGTTTTTGTTGTATGATGTAGCCAAAGCCTGAGATTCACTCACAATATCAAATAAATCATGCAAACACATGAGAATGGAAAAATAACCCCTTTTTATTCCTTCTCCATCCTAACTATTACAATGGAAGTTCAACCCCTTATAATTACTATATGATATTTTTGAAAACAACTAATCTTCAAAAAATAAATAAATTTAGAAAATTCTCGCATGACTCTAAAACTGATCACTAATTAAGATCTAACTAGAGTGACATTATATGTCAAATCTTTTTTTTGATTAAGTTCATAAAGTAAGAGATAACTGATAATTGAAAAAATTAAAATTCTCGTAAAAACACTAAAACCCCAATTTGAGGCCTTACATGAAGGAATTTGTCCCTAGAAAAGTGTCAAAACGATGTCCGATCAGATATATCAGATTGAAACGGAAGTGAACTCTTCGAGACACAACTCCCTGTAAAATTTCAGTCCAAATGGATAACCGAGTCAAAATTTATGACCCTTGAAAAATACCCGAAAAATCCTTGCATAATTCTCCTCTGGTTGAAAAGAACACAACTCCTGCAAGTTACTGTCTTCAAATTGTTTCCATTTATTGGGATCTAGTTCCATTAAGTCCTCCTATGTAATCCACGTACTCTCTACTGGTGCTCCTTCCAATTGGACCAAATATCGGTTGTATTGGCCTTGCCGAGTATGAAGGGTCTTCTTATCTAAAATGTGTGCAATCTTTTCCTTTTTCTTCCTTGGAATGACCCATTTCTAATCCACCTCTGCATCATTGTTGTCACCCAGATCGTCCCCATGGAAGATATACAAATAAGAAACGTTAAACATAGGGGAGATATCGAGGTCAGCTGGTAAATTGACCTTATAAGCATTATTGTTGATTTTCTTGAGAATCTTGCAAGGACCAATTTTCTTATACTTCAATTTATGGTAGGTTCCTCTAGGAAACCATTCCTTTCGTAAATAAAAAATCACCAAATCACCTTCATTGAATACCTACTATCGTCGGTGAGCATATTTTATAATTTTTTTTTGTTCATTACAATCCCACAGTTTTTGTCTCACCTATTGATGCAATTGTTGAATGTCTTTTGCAAATGCTTCCATGTCATCACCGATCCTATCCCCAAGTGGTAGCTACACCAAATCTAGGACACTCATAAGATTTCTACCTTAAACAACCTCAAATGGAGATTCACATGTAGATCTATTCATTGAACTATTGTAGGCAAATTTTGCTTGAGGCAAATCCAAATCCCACTGCTTGGGCTTCTCTCCAACAATGCTTTGTAACTGGTTTCCCAAGCTACGTTTTACCACCTCGGTTTTCCCATCTGTTTGGGGGCGATAAGCACTGTTGAACTATAATTTAGTCCCCATTTTCTTCCATAAATTCCTCCAAAAATGACCCAAGAACCGAGTATCCCTATCCGAGGTAATAGTTTTTGGAATCCCATGTAATCTAAAAACTTTTGAAAAAAACAATTCTACCACCCTCGATGCATCATTAGTTTTCTTGCAAGCAATGAAATGAGCCATTCTAGAGAACCTATCAACAACCACAAAATAGAATCATTACCTCGCTGTGTGTTTGGGAGCCCCAACACAAAATCCATGCTCATATCTGGCCATGGGCATGTGGGTACTGGGAATGGCATATACAACCTTGTGTTATGTGAGTGTCCTTTAGACATTTGAAAAATCCTACATTGTGCCACATACATGATTATATCTTTTTTCATCTTCAACAGTTAATACTTATCTTCAATTAAGGCTAGCATCTTATCCTTTCCAAAATGTCCTACCAAACCACTACCGTGAAGGACTTTGATAATATTTTCCCTCATTGAACCAATTGGAATGCATAATTGTTTTCCCTTGAAGAGGTAGCCATCTTGCATAAAATACTCACCTTGATTAAGATCCATGTTCCCAACGATTGGATTCTTCAACTGTTCCACAATCTCCCGAAAATCATTATCATATGCATAGAGATCCTTTAATGCAACAATCCCAATTACTTGATTTTCCTTGTTTGTCAAAAGAACAATGTGCCAACTCAAAGCATCCACAACTTGCTTCTGCTATCCTGATTTGTGCTTCAAAAATAAGGTGTAGCCTTGTAAGAAAGAGATCCGTTTTGCATGTCTATTGTTCAATTTCTTTTGTGTGTTTACATATTTTAATGCAATGTGATTGGTAAATAACAAAAACTCTTTCGGCACTAGATAATGCCTCCAATGTCGCAATTCTTTCACAATTGCATAAAATTCTACATCATATGTGGAGTAGTTCTTTCTTAGCTCATTCAATTTTCCACTAAAGAATGCAATTGGTCTACCTACTTGGCTAAGTACAACTCCAATGCCGACATGTGAAGCATAATAGTCTACCTCAAACACTTTATCAAAATATTGTAAGTTTAATATGGGTGCCTCAGTTACCTTCTTCTTTAGAAACTTAAAACTTTCCTCAGCTTCATTGGTCCACATGAATGTCTTGCCGTTGGTGCAACCTGTTATGGGTGCTACAATATTGCTAAACTTTCAAATAAATTTTCTGTAAAAGTTGGTCAGCCCATGAAAACTTCTTACCTATGTGATGCACCTGGGACCAGGCCACTACAAAATTGCTCTAACCTTCTCTGAATCCATATTGAATCCCTCTACCGAGATGACAAAACCCATAAACACCAAACTTTCTTACAGGAAACTACATTTCTTCAGGTTTTCATAAAGTTGATGTTTTCCCAATGCATCCAATATGATTTTTAAATGTTGCAAGTGATCTTCTTTGTTGTTACTAAAAACTAGGATGTCATCAAAATAAACGACAACAAACTTACCAATATAACGTCGAAGCACAACATTCATTAGTCACAAGAAAGTGCTAGGAGCATTGGACAACCCGAATGGCATCACCATCCATTCATATAGTCCATCCTTGGTCTTGAAGGCAATTTTCCATTCATCCCCTTCGTGAATCTGGATCTGGTGGTATCCACTTCACAAATCAATCTTACTGAAATATTTAGCTCTGGCTAGCACATCCATTATGTTTTCCAACCGTGGTATAGGAAACCTACATTTTATGGTAATTTTATTGATTGCTCTACCATCTGTTCACATCCTCCATGTATTATCCTTTTTTGGAGTCAACAATGACGATACAACACATGGACTCATGCTTTCTCTTACCAAACCTTTCTTTATAAGTTCTGTCATTTGCTGGTTGAGATCTGCCTATTGTGTAGGACTCATCCTATAGGCTTCCTGATTAGGTAAAGATGATCTCTAGATCAGATCAACGTGATGTTGAATATCCCTCTTTTTTGGAAGAGCATCAAGTAGTTCATTAGGGATAACATCAACATATTTTTTCTAGTAACTTGGCCACTTCAGTAGGAATTGGTATGTCTTCCACGACTCCTTTTTACATTGTTAATGCATAGGAGAATCCCATTGCCTTTGTTTCCTTAACAAACTCTCTTTCTGACAACATATTCTTAGTTTTCCCTCATCCTTAAGGGGCGATAAGATGATTTTCGATCCATCCTTCCAAAAGGTGTAGGTATTATTTCCTCCATCATGTGTGACTTTTCTGTCATATTACCAAGGCCTCCCCAATAACAAATGACATGCATCCATTAGAATAACTTCATACTATACTTCATCTATATAAGTCTTACCAACAAAAAAAATGATCAAACATCTTTTATTAATGGTGACTTCATTCCCCTTTTTGAACCATGCAATTTAGTAAGGATGGGGATGTGTTTCACATAGTAATTTCAACTTATTTACAATCTGTTTGGAAACCATATTCTCAGAACTACCACTATCAACAATAACTTGACATACCTTCCCCTCAGAAGTGCATTTGGTTCGAAAAATATTTGTTCGAAGCCAAAAATCTTCATTGCCGCTACCTTGCCTTTGCTCTTTTTCGGGAATCACCATTGACCTTCATATCATGAGACTCTCCCCCATATTAGGTGGGACTTTAGATTCAACTCCATCTTCTTCATTCTAAGCTTGGACCAAGTTCAAAATAGGTTGTTGTCCTTGCTTCATATCTTTCCTGTTATAACATAAATTCCTCCTCTGCCACCTCCGTAACCTCTACCCCTCCGAAATCCTCTTCCTCGTGGTAGATTCAAGTTACCTTGTCGAGTATATTCTGCTTTCTCATCTCCTTGAGATGATTCGCCTCTGCCATAGTTAAAACCACCCCGTGAGGTAGACAATGTACCCTCCTTTCTCCTATATTCTTTTGAGCAAATTGTCGGTTTAGATTTTCCTCGGCCTTTAAGGATAATTGGTATGCCTCTTCCACGCTGTGAACCCTATTCATGCTTAGTTCATTTTGAATAGAAAATTTTAAACAATTCACATACCTTGTAGCCAGTTTCTCATTAGTTTCCTGGTGGTCCACGTGAATGGACAAATGATAAAACTCATTTGTGAGTTCCTCCATGGTGGACAGGTTCTGCTTCAAGTTCTAAAATCCATGAAAAAGGGTCTGGGCATAGTCCAGAGGAAAAAAAATTTCTCACAATTTTTTTTTCCATCTTGCTCAAGGTCTTAATTTTATCTTTTCCTTTTCTTACTCTGTCCTTCTGCACATGATCCCACCAGATCATGGCATGACCCTTTAGCTTGGTGCATGCAAATTTCACCTTCTTTTCTTTTGGAATAGGCTGCCATTCAAAAAACAATTCCATGGTGTTCAACCAATCTATTAACTCCTTTGGTTTAAGATTCCCTGCATAATCTAAAACTTCCATCTTGATCCTATCATTTCTCCCGTCTAGAGTCTTGAGCATCCTTTCTTCAAAAGACATGTGCTCTAATTGTTCTTCTTCATGTTCTATATGTTGATCTACATCTCCTTGGTCTGTCTCCTCATTAGACATTTCTCTTTTTATTATTCTTTGACTAGCCAACATGTTTGTAAGATATGCTACTTGCCTTTGGAGGTGTTGCATATCTCTGCGCATTTGAGCAATACTTGCTCTTCCTCTTCCTCTCCTAACCATCTTCCTGCTCTGATACCAGATGACGTAGCCAAAGCCCAAGATTCACTCACAAGATCAAATAAATCATGCAAACACATGAGAATGAAAAACTAACTCTCTTTTATTCCTTCTCCAGCATAACTATTACAATGGAAGTTCAACCCCTTTTAACTATTATTTGAGATTTAAAAAAACAACTGATTTTAGAAAACAACTAAATTTAGAAAATTCTCAGATGACTCTAAAACTGATCACTAACTAAAAGATAACTAGACTGACACTATTTGTCAACTCGCTTTTCTAATTTAGTTCATAAACTAAAATATAACTGATAATTGAAAAATTAAAAATTCCCGTAAAAACACTAAAACTCCAATTTGAGGCTTTATATGAAGGATTTTAGCCCCGGAAAAGTGTCAAAATGATGTCCAATCAAATATATCCAGTTGGCATGACATTGAACTATTCGAGACACAACTCCCCATAAAATTTCAGCCCAAATGGATAACTAAGTCAAGAGTTATGACCCTTCGAAAATCTCCGAAAAATCCCTGCATCATTCTCCTCTAGTTGAAAAGAATGCAACTCTTGCAAGTTACTTTCTTCAAGTTGTTTCCATTTAAGGGGATATAGGTTTAGTAAGTTCTCCTCTATAACCAATGTACTCTCTGCTGGTGATATGCCTTCCCACTGGACTAGATATCAATTGTATTGGCCTTACCAAGTATGAAGGGTCTTCTTATCTAAAATATGTGCAATCTTTTCCTTTTTCTTGCTTGGAATGGCCTGTTGCCAATCCACCTCTGCCTCACTGTCATCACCCAGATCGTCCCCATGGAATTTATACAAATCAAAAATGTTAAACACATGGGAGATATCGAGGTTAGCTGGTAAAATTGACCTTATAAGCATTGTCATTGATTTTCTTGAGAAACTTGCAAGGACCAATTTTCTTATACTTCAATTTGTGGTAGGTTCCTCTATGAAACTACTGCTTCCGTAAATAAACCATCACCAAATCAACTTCATTTAAAGCCTGCTATCGTTGGTGAACATATTTTATAATTTTGTTTTGTTCATTATTGGCCTGCAATTTTTGTCTCACCTATTGCTGCAACTGTTGAATGTGTTCTGCAAATGATTCCATCACTGATCCTATCCCCAAGTGGTAGCTGCAAAAAATATAGGAACCCATAGGATTTCTACTGTAAACAACCTAAAATGGAGATTTACCTGTAGATATATTCACTGAACTATTGTAGGAAAATTATGCTTAAGGTAAATCCAACTTCCACTGCTTGGAATTCTCTCCAAAAATGCTCCGTAACAGGTTTCCCAAACTTCGATTTACCACCTTGGTTTTCCCATCTGTTTGGGGGTTATAGGAACCGATGAACTTTAATTTAGTCCCCACTTTATTCCATAAATTCCTCCAAAAATGACCCGAGAACTGAGTATCCCTATCATAGGTGATAATTTTTGGAACCCCATGCAATCTAACTAGTTCTAAAAAAAACAAATCTACCACCCTTGATGCATCACTACTTTTCTTGCAAGCAATGAAATGAGCCAATTTAGAGAACCTATCAACAACCACAAAAATGGAATCATTACCTCCCTGTGTGTTTGGGATCCCCAACACAAAATCCATGCTTAGATCTATCCATGGGCCTATAGGTACTGGTAATGGCATATACAACCCTATGTTCTGTGAGAAACCTTTAGACATTTGATAAATCCTACACTGTGCCACATACCTGATTATATCTTTTTTCATGTTGGCCAGTAACACTTATCTTCGATTAAGGCTAGCATCTTATCCTTTCCAAAATTTCCTTCCAAACCACTACTATGAAGGTCTCTGATAACATTTCCCCTCATTGAACCAATTGGAATGCATAATTGTTTTCCCTTGAAGAGGTAGCCATATTACATAAAATATTCACCTTGATTAAGATCCATGTTCCCAACGAATGCATTCTTCAATTGTTTCACAATTTCCTAAAAAATCATTATCAGATGCATAGAGATCCTTTAATGCAACAAACCCAATTACTTGATTTTCCATAGTTGTCAAAAGAACATTGCGTCGACTCAAAGCATCTACAACTTTATTCTGCTATCTTGATTTGTGCTTCAAATCAAAGGTGTATCCTTGTAAGAAAGAGACCCATTTTGCATGTCTACTATTCAATTTCTTTTGGGTGTTTACATATTTTAATGCAATGTGATCGGTAAATAACACAAACTCTTTCGGCACTAGATAATGCCTCTAATGTCTAAATTCTTGCATAATTGCAAAAAATTCTACATCATATGTAGAGTAGTTCTTTATTACCTTTTCCACTAAAGAATGCAATTGGTCTACCTTATTGGCTAAGTACAACTCCAATGCCTACATGTGAAGCATCACAGTCTACCTCAAACACTTTATCAAAATACGAAAAGGCTAATATCGGTGCCTCAATTAACTTCTTCTTTAGAACCTTAAAACTTTTCTTAGCTTCATTGGTCCACATGAATGTATTTACTTTGGTGCAATCTATTATTGGTGCTACAATACTGCTAAAATTTCGAATAATATTTTTGTAAAAGGTGGCCAACCCATGAAGACTTCTTACCTTTGTGATGCTCCCGGGACTAGGCCACTCCAAAATTGGTCTGACCTTCTTTGAATCCATCTCGACTTTCTCTGTTGAGATGAAAAAACCCATAAACACCAAACTTTCTTGCAGGAAACTACATTTCTTCAGGTTTTCATAAAGTTGATGTTTTTTCAATGCATCCAGTATAATTTTTAAACATTGCAAGTGATCTTCTTTGTTGTTACTGAAAACTAGGATGTTATCAAAATAAATGACAACAAACTTACCAATATAAGGTCAATGCACAACATTCATCAACCACAATAAAGTGCTAGGAGAATTGGACAACCCGAATGGAATCACGATCCATTCATATAGTCCATCCCTAGTCTTGAAGGAAGTTTTCCATTCATCCCCTTCGTGAATCTAGATCTGGTGGTATCCACTTTGCAAATCAATATTTCTAAAATATTCAACTCCAACTATCACATCCATCATGTTGTCCAACTGTGGTATAAGAAACCTATGTTTGATGGTAATTTTATTGATTTCTTTGCCATCTGTTCACATTCTCCATGTATTATCCTTTTTCAGAGTCAACAATGCTGGTACAACACATGGACTCATGCTTTCTCTTACCAAACCTTTCTTTATGATTTTTGTCACTTTTTGGTTGAGCTTTGCATGTTGTGTAGGACTCATCCTATAGGATTCATGATTAGGTAAAGATGATCTCAGGATCAGATCAATGTGATGTTAAATATCCCTCTTTTTTGGAACAACATCAGGTAGTTCATTAGGGATAACATCAACATATTTTTCTAGTAACTTGGACACCTCAGTAGGAATTGGTATGTCTTCCACGACTCCTTTTTTCACTGTTAATGTATACAAGAATCCAGTTGCCTTTGTTTCCTTAACACACTCTCTTTTTGACAACATATTCTCAGTTTTATCCTCATCCTTAATGGG
>JZKD02S0871382.1:0-14174 GCA_000966675.3 Picea glauca | reverse complement strand
TATGTATAAAAACATTTTTTATTATAGACAAGTGTAAAGGTCACGGAGATGGGGAAGAGAAAGGAGTGAATGGCAAGGTCTGAAAAGCAGTCAGACGGGATTCAAAATAGGATTACGGGGGATACTCAGGAGAGGTTAGTATCTAATGGTCAAATTTTATGTATTAGGATTTTTTACTGCAAAACGTGTAAAATGGAAGAGAGCATGATGGGGCAGTTCAGCGACCGGTTTGTATATTTGCGGAATTCCGAGAAAGTGGCCAAGTATGGAATAGGGAAACAGTTGGTTAGACTCGTTTTCATAATCGAGGATTGAAGATTTCGTGAACAGACCAACTCAATGATGTGCAAATGACATTCCATGATGTTTGAAATTAAAACTCGGAAGGGATAATATAACCATCTAGAAATTTTGGTTTTATGCGTATTAATGGGAGATCTCCTCAAATCCTGGTTTAGCATTAACTCTTGCTAATTGAATACTTAGAAATAAGATCTTATATATAATTTCTAATTGATAATTGCAAAGGGCGTGGGCACATGAAACAATGATTAGGAATTGGATATTTCTTGAACCCGCCAACTCGACGATCCACGAAAGAAATTCGAAGAAATGGCAAAGTATGGAAAGTGGACGGACGAGCTTCAAAATGGGGTGACAATAATTCCACAGGAGACGTGAGGACCTGACGGTTAAATTGCATGTCTTAGAAGTTTTCAGTGCAAAATGTGTACCACGAAAGAGGGCATGATAGGTAGACTGTAATATGGAAGACAATATGATGCGAGTTCGGTTGTAAATTTGTATATCACGAAAAGTCGGGGTATTGTTTGCAGGTCATGGAACAATAGAAGTGCAATCTAGAGCCCACCTACCTGGGAATCCACGGTTGAAGAAGTGGTTGGGTATGGAATGGGGAAGCAGTCAGTTGGTGTCACGATATAAAAGCACGAGTGCAAACCTGAACCCGCAACTCCGCCTGCCCGTGCAACTAGAAATTTTTGGAAAAACGACGAGAAAGATAAAGTTAAGGGAAAAGAGAAATGGATATTTGGTTAAGTATAGAAGACGGAAAAGAAGGGATAATATATTCACATCTGTAATAGATATCCCATTTCCTAGAAAGATGTTTTCTGCATGTTTCTGGAGAAGTTATATACTTATTGCATATACTTGGAAAGAAGTGTGAAGGTGGCGGGCACATAAAACAAAGACCTAGGAATTGGAAATTGTCTATGATCCATTAAAGAGATTGCAAGAAATGGTCGTCGAAAGCGATCGGATGGGTTTCAAAATAGGTTGACAAGGGTTCCCAAGGAAACATGAGGCCCTGAGGGTCAAATTGTATTGATCATAATTTTTGAGTGCATACTGTGTACACAGAAGAGGGGCTAATGTAGGAATCCAGAAGACAGGGTCCAAGATAGGCTGGCAAGGGTTCCCGAGGAGACATGAGGGTCCGACGGTCAAATTGTATTGATCAAGACTTTTGAGTGCATATTGTGTAACATGGAAGAGGGGTTGATGTAGGAGTCATGAACCCGCAAGTCTGCCAACCCGCGTAGCTAGACATTTTTGGAAAAATGACTAAGTGACGAGAAAGATAAAGTACAGGGAAAAGAGAAACAGGAATTTGGTTAAGTATAGAAGACGGAATATATATTCCATTTCCTAGCAAGATATTTTCTGCATGTTTCTAGAGAAGTTATATACTTATTTCATATACTTGGAAAGAAGTGCAAAGGTGGCGGGCACAGAAAACAATGACTAGGAATTGGAAATTTTCTGAACCTGCCAACCCGACGATCTGCCAAAGAGATTGCAAGAAATGGCCATGGAAAGTAGTCAGACGGGCATCAAAATAGGCTAACAAGGGTCCCAGAGGAGACATGAGGGCCCAACGGTCAAATTGTATTGATCAAAACTTTTGAGTGCATACTGTGTAACACGGAAGAGGGATGATGTAGGAGTCTAGAAGTCAATTTGTATATATTGGAAGCAAGGGGGGATGTTTGCAGGTCAAGGAACATTGGAAGTGCAGTCCGCATGTCCGGGAATCTGCAAGTGAAAAAAGTCGAGTAAGTATGGAATTGGAGGCGCAAAAGAGATTCCAAGAAATGGCGAAATATGGAAAGCGGACGCAGGGGATTCAAAACGGGGTGACAATAGTTCCCCAGGAGATGTGAGGACCCAAAGGTTGAATTGCAGGTCTCGGAAATTTCATGTGAAAACTGTGTATCATGGAACAGGGTATGATGTGGGAGTGCGGAAACAAATTTGTATATCGCGGAGGTCCGGGTGTTGTTTGCAGGCCACAGAACAATGGAAGTGCAATATAGAGCCCGCCTGCCTGGAAAGTCATGATCTGAAAAGTTCCTAGGCATTGAATGGATAGTGGTTGGTCGGAGTTGCATTTTCAAAAAAATGACTAAGTAACGAGAAAGAGAGAGTAGAGGGGGAAAAGAAACAGTAATTTGGTCAAGTATAGAAGAGGGAAAAAAAGGTCCAATATATTCAAATCTGCAATAGATATTCCATTTCCTGGCAAGATGTTTTCTTTATGTTGCTGAAGAAGTTGTATACATATTGCATATACTTGGAAAGAAATCTGAAGGTAGCAGGCACAGGAAACAACAACTAGAAATTTGAAATTTCTTGAACTTGCGAACTCGACGATCCGCCAAAGAGATGTCAAGAAATGGTTAAGTGTGGAAAGTGGTTGGACGGGCTTCAAAATAGGGTGACGATTTATCGAGGAGCCATAAGGCCCTGACTGTCAAATTGTATATATCGGAACATTTTGGTGCAAAATGTGTAACACTAAAGAGGAGATGATGTGGGAGTCCAGAAGTAAATCTGCATATCACAGAAGCTAGAGTGATGTTTGCATGTCACGGAACAATGGAAAGTGCAATTTAGACAAAGGGGAAGCACTTGGTCGAAAGGCATGAATCCGCCAATCATTGCAACAAGACATTTTCGGAAAAAATGACTAAGTAACCAGAAAGAGAAACTACAGGGGATAAAAGAGTGAGAAAATAGAAAGGTAGATGACGATTTTAGTAAGCGCGAGTTGGTTTCAAACAAGCCCCATTGTTGCAAAACCATCATTTTCTAGTAATTGTTAGCAAATGCTTTGTTGAAGATTAGATTTTATTGCAACTTGTGGGAGTAAGTATGTTCTTGATACATTCTTCCATGAATGTAACATATTAACTAAAGTATTAAACTCCTTGCATTATGGGTTGTTAGCATTAAAGCTTAATAATTACATGTCTAGATACAAGAATGGTGATCTTGCTGCAACATTGTGATTTGGTATTGCTATGTTCTATCTGCATTACGAATAGAATAGAAAGTTGGTTTGAAACTGTCTGAAATTCATTTTTTGTTTCCATAAAATCCTAATGGATCAACATAGTGCATTGTCATATAATTGTTAGATGCTCCATTTTAGAACAAATTACCCAATAAAATATAATATCGAAGAACTACGAGACTATCGAACCATGCCAATGAGAAGAGGTGTTAAATCTAGAAAAGAAGCAACAACCAAGACTCCAAGGCAAATTTTTTAATAGTAAATCCATTAAAAAAAAATAACATTGAGCACTGTATATCTATCCTTAGAAATTGGATTGAGTTCTTTGGGCCAAAACATTGAAAATATCTGTCATAAACACAGGCACAGGATCTGTAACATGCAGTATCCATCGAGATGTTCTTCAACATGCATACAAAACTGATTACCGTGCTTTTTTTTTTAGGAAATCCTTGCAGTCTTCTCCTCGATGGATCATCCTATGGTAAAATTGATAGTTCTCATAAGCTTCCCGTGAGGAAGAAGATTAAAAACATTGCAGGGAAAACAAAATAGCCCTCAAATGAAATTTAGGACACACTAAAAAACTGCCTCTCCACAGTCGAAAACTTTAGGGACACAGGTTGCACGTGTAATTCCAGAGGCCCAAATTAGTCCATTCTGGGTGGAAGGAGATGACTAGTAGGAATATGACTTGCACTAGTGGGAGTTTTGGTCCTCATTCCCTAAGATGTTGATTGTATATCTAGAGAACATGACAGTGGTCCCGCAATTGAATAGTTTTTTTGTTTGAAATATATCTCTGGGAGCATCAACAGATCATTTCCTTACAGTGAAAGAATTCCACCTAGAACTGACTAATTTGGACCTCTGGAATTCCTACTTTCGAGCTGCAAAGAGGCTATTGCGTTTAACGTCGGTTTCTTTTCTGAAACTCCTTATTTTGGTGTTGTCAGGACCACCTTCGCCGAGTTGGGAAGTATTGCCTGTTATGGTTGATTTCAATTTGGGCACAGGAGCGGGAATAGTATCTTCATTTCCATCATCCATTGTTGTATCATCGTCCATCAAATCATCTTCTTCCAACTCGGAATCCATCGCATCAACCTCTGCGCCATCCACCGATGCAACTAGGCAGGTTGTCTGAGTAGGCAAGGTTGCCTTGGAATTCTTTGGCTTGAAATCTATCTCTTGGTGCACCAACAAACCATCTCCTTTTTTGCTTATGGGCGGAGGGAGATGAGTAGTAAGAATATGCCCTGGAATACTGGAACCTTTAGCCATCATGCCCGAAGGTGTTTACTGTATCTAGACAGAATTATTGCCATAAGTTAACGAGAATTTATGTTTTCTCCAGACGATGTTTAAAATGAAAATTGGGGAGGGATAATATAACCCTCCACAAATAATGGTTTAATGCGTATCAATGGAAGATATCCTTGATCCTTTCACTGAGCAATGACAATCTCCAAGGTTCATGCGTAATGAGTTGTTACCATTAAAGCTTACTAATTGCATATTTATAAAAAAGTGAGAAGGTGGCGGTGACGATGAAGATGATTAAGAATTATAGTTTTCTTAAAGGTGCCAACCGATCGATGCACGAAAGAGATTGCATCATGTTTGAAATAATACTTGGAAAGGATAACACTCTTCTCCACAAATCTTGGTTTAATTTGTATTAATGACAAATCTTCTTCGGCCTTCCAGACATTAATGACAATCTTAACGGTTCTTGCACGATGAACTACTAGCATTAAATATTAACAATTGCATATCTAGAAAGAAGTATGAAGGTAGTGGGGATGGTGAAGAGTGACCAAGCATTGTACATTTTGTCCACCCACCAACCCGTGAAACAAATTCCAAGAAATGCCCAAGTATGGAAAACGGTCGGGCGGGTTACAAAAAAAAGGGTCACAAGATATACCCAGGAGACGTGAGGGGCCGATGGTCAAATTGTATGTCACAATGACAKATTTCGACCATCAATTTGTATATTGCAGAATTGCAGGTGTTGTTTGTGCGTAGGGTAACAGTGGAAGCGCAAGGTTGAGCAAGAAATTTGTATATTACGGAACTTCAGGTGTTGTATATAAAAGTATGAGACATTCGGAAAAAGGACACATTTAGAAAAAGGACCAACTAAATAGAAAGTGAAAGCAAACGAGATGAAGGGGAATTTGTTTGCTAATTTGTAGATCACAAAAGTTTGGGTATTGTTTGCAGGCGGCAGAACAATGGAAACACAATATTGAGCCTGCCTATCCAGGAACCCACCTATCTGGGAACCCGCGATTCAAAAAGTTTGTTCAATATGAAATGGGGAAGCGATCGATTAGGCTGGTGATATAAAAGTAACAATGGAAATCTCAAGACGTGAATCCGCCAACTCCCTCACCTAGACATTTTCCGAAAAACGAGTAAGTAACCATAAAGGGAAAGCAGAGAGAAAAACTAAAGCGGATGGCAATTTTCGGAAGCGGGAATTGGTGTAAGAAAGCCCCATTGATGGTCTTAACAGTAAATATGAAGTGAATTAAACATGTTAACAGGTTCTTCAATCAAGGAATAGATACAACAAGCGATGTTTATATTTTCCAGGATCTGTTTGTATAAGAGAAGCATTGAAAAGTTACAAGAAAATCAATTTTGGGATGTTTAAGTAAATTTTTTGTATTGTTATCTTCACCGCAAGTATAACAATGACAAATTTGAATTTTAATGTCATATCGTTCATATGATTGTTCAATTAGACTTCGCATAGTATATATTCTTTTATTTCAAATTATTCCAGGGAATTAATTTTGCTAAGTTCATCGATCAAGGAAAAGTGATAAAAAACGAGATAAAGGGGAATTTGTTTGCTAATTTGTAGATTGTAGAATTCTGGGTGCTATTTGCAGGCAGCGGAACAATGGAAACACAATTTTGAACCCGTCTATCCGGTAACCCTCCTATTCGGGAACTCGCGATCCAAAAAGTTTGTACAATATGAAACAAGGAAGTGGTCGGTCGGGCTGGTGATATAAAAGTAAGTGGAAATCTGAATATGTGAATCCGCCAACTCCCGCGCCTAGACATTTGCCGAAAAAATGAGTAAGTAACTAGAAATGGAAAGCAGATGGGAAAAAAGAAAGGGGATGGCAATTTTCATAAGCGGGAATTGGTGTAAGAAAGCCCCATTGATGGTCTTAATTGTAACTATGAAGTGCATTAAACATGTGAACAGGTTCTTCAATCAAGGAATAGATACAACGAGCCATACTTATAGTTTCCAGGATCTGTTTGTATAAGAGAAGCGTCGAAAAGATACAAGGAAATCAATTTTGGGATGTGTAAGTAAAGTTATTGTACTGTCATCTTCACCGCAAGTATTAACAACGACGAATTTGAATTTTCTGAAAAAGCGAGTAAGTAACTAGAAATGGAAAGCAGATGTAAAAAAAAAGGGGATGGCAATTTTCAAAAGCGGGAATTGGTGTAAGAAATCCCCATTGATGGTCTTAACTGTAACTATGAAGTGCATTGAACATGCGAACAGGTTCTTCAATCAAAGAATAGATATAGCGATCCATACTTATAGTTTCCAGGATCTGTTTGTATAAGAGAAGTGTCGAAAAGCTACAAGGAAATCAATTTTGGGATGTGTAAGTAAAGTTATTGTACTGTCAGCTTCACCGCAAGTATTAACAAAGACGAATTTGAATTTTTATGTCCTCTCGTTGATATGGTAGTTCCATTGGACTTCGCATAGTATATATTCTTTTATTTCAAATTATTCCAGGATATTAATTTTGTTAGGTTCATCGATCAAGGAAAAGTGCTAAAAATGAGATAAAGGGGAATTTGTTTGCTAATTTGTAGATCGCAAAAGTCCGAGTGTTGTTTGCAGGCGACGCAATAATGGAAATGCAATGTTGAACCTGCCTATCCGAGAACCCGCAATCCAAAAATTTTGTTCAATATGAAACTAGGAAGCGGTTGGTCGGGCTGGTGATATAAAAGTAAGTGGAAATCTGAAGATGTGAATCCACCAACTTCCACACCTAGACATTTTTCGAAAAACGAGTAAGTAACCAGAAACGGAAAGCACGGAGGAAACAGAAAGGGGATGGAAATTGTCGGAAGCGGGAATTGGTTTAAGAAATCCCCATTGATGGTTTTAACAACAACTATGAAGTGCATTAAACATGTGAACAGGTTCTTCAATCAAGGAATAGATACAACGAGCCATGCTTATAGTTTTTAGGATTTGCTTGTATGAGATAAGCCTCGAAAAGCTACAAGAAAATCGATTTTGGGATTTCTAAGTAAAGTTATTGTACTGTTAGCTTCACCACAAGTATGACAATGACGAATTTGAATTTTAATGGCCTCTTGTTCATATGATATCTCCATTGGACTTCGCACAATATATATTCTTTTATTTCAAATTATTCTAGGAGATTAATTTTACTAAGTTCATCGATCAAGGAAAAGTGCTAAAACGAGCCACATACTACATTTGCGTCATAGAGCTTATATTAAATGGAAAATCATGTCCTCTATAGTCTTTAAGATCATAGAAAAACTGTGAAGATCCTGAATGTATTATTAATTTTCCAGAATGAAGCATACAACCAAGAACCAAGTAAACACCAAACATGATGCAAGCAAGATCCCACAAGGTTCCATAGAGCAACACACATCGAAATTTGCATCAAACAATTTGATATGTGAAAAAAACACGTCATGGCATTGGTTTTCTCTTACATATGGTATATGTTCCCACGAGAAAATAACCAGGGCCATGGGATATGAACAAAAGTCTACCAAACAAAAGACAACACAAAACCAGCGGAGCTTCGCCACTGCACGCTAGCTATAACCAAATCTCAAAATGGGGAACAAGAAAGTTTTCGATTACTATTTTACCATTAAGCAAGATCACTATGGACATTTTCTTTTGATAGTGCCATTGTCTATCACTACTAGTTTTAACAATGCCAAATTTCCAATATTATTGGAAATTGCTGATGATTCTTCCCAGATGAGCAAGCTATTTCGACGGTTCAAAGGACGGGCCCGAGTTATTTACAATTTGATACTTTTTATGGGGTTTGTTGTCATGCTTCCCATTTCTGGACCGAACAATCTTATGTGTGTGCAATCTCTATAGCGAGATCTAAAAATCACAAGCCGATGTTTCAATCCATGTTGAGTCCTTTTTTTTCAATTTGGTCATCGAGAAAATACAGATACCATACCATAAATGTATAGTTGGAGACAATTGTTTATTTTATTTGGGCACCCAAAAAAAAATGCAGAAATCATGTCATGGCTATATAGTTGGAAAACAATTTTCCAACTTGGGCACCCAAAAAACGTGTAGGCTCCTCCATCAAAGCCACAGCTAACTACCATTTTTTTTTATTTGCACACTGAAACAAATATGCAAAATTCTTACTGGGAGATGCAAGAAAACATCAAAATAACAACATCGATTGCATTTGTAATTAGATTCTCAAGTACTCGAGTCTGATGAACATTCAGCTGGTTGTTGAAGAAATATTACAGGGATACATGAGATATTTTCATTTCCTGTCAAAGCTTGATATGATTTTTTAATTTTTTTTTTCAGCCGATATGCAATATTGCATTGTCCTCATTTAAGGTAAATTTGCTATGTATCCAAAAGTCATGCAACATGTAGACATTGATTGCCTTTTTCTGTAGGTATGCTTCATATGACAATTCTGTTAACCCAGGAAGCACATCTTGTAACAAAGGCTGTCTAATTGTACAATGCATGGTTGTGTTGCCCACGGTTCGGATGGCGGCATTGAGGCAACATCCATATATGTATGGACATTTTTTACTGCATTGCATACAATCAATCGTATCATCACTTATCAAAGTAGAAGCATAAGCATGAGAGTTGCATTTCACACATACAGGCTCAAAGGGGGTCAAGTACGCATTCGCTGCAACCAAAACACCTTCAACCTGGAAACGTGAGCATAGGAATTAATATATTGAACAATATAATATAAAACTGCACCCCCAAAAAAATTAAAAAATTAAAAAACCGCAGAAATTTGGTGAAGGCTATTTGTATGAGCAAAGTGAGGATGAATCTGTAGATGTATACACACAATAATTGTAGAGCTAGTTAGTTTCTTCAGATCCTGTACTATGTCTGCTTGCAATTTTGTTACAAATGTTGCTTGGGTTGTGCGAAAGATCCTTTCTCTAACATCCCTTTTCTTTGTTATATTTTTGAAGGGCATAAGTGGAAATTTCCCTTTATGCAATTGTTGTTCCATTGATGAAAACAAATTTGAATAGGTATCGAACAATTGCAGTTGCAACATGGAACAGTGCAATATTTGTGTAACTTAACCGAGATACATGGACATGCGAAAGTAAAGGAAAAAACTAGATATGGAGAATGGTACCATTTCCTTGTCGTTGTCTGACTCTCCATCTTTTATATGGAGAATGTGTTCGAGACAAGTTTTCCTGCCAGTGTGACAGTTGTGCCAATGGTTTTGATTGGGCAAATGTCGTTGCTTTGTGAAAGTTGTTTGATAGTTGCGGCCAAGATGAAATGATATTCTGAACAAATAGCGAGAATTTTTCCACAATACTTGTTTCGTTGAGTGAAATAATCTGATCACAATAACCATGGTCATATACTGTTTTGGGCAATATATTAAAATTTGTAATGAATATCCCATTACCTGGCAATTTCTTTTCTGCATGTTTCTGGACAAGTTGTGTAGGAATAGTCAGTGTGACTATCATCATGGCCTCCTTGTCTATCATGTCATCACGCATAATGGATCTAGTTTTGTTTTCCTTGTCCAAGTAGGTGCTATAGACGAGCATTATGTCCCCAATGAACACTTGTCCAGTTCAACGGTTGTTCAAGCCCTCTATTGATAGTATTTTGGGTGTTACAAGTTTAGACCTAGTGACAATTTTTGAACAGGAAAAGTAAAGTGAATAGTAGTGTGCATTATTTTTTTGTTTTCTTTTTTTCCTGGCATAAATTTACAAGTAGACGCACAACTTGGATGAACTATGGAGCCAGAGTTTTGTAATCAGACCTCTTAGTCTGTAGAACCTGTGCTATGTTCAGTGTCTCGCTTGTACTTGTTGATACTTCTTGTGAACTACAAAGTATGTATTGCAGATGACATCAACATATTCACCAGGCCATAGATGAATATGTATAAATTTCAATACAAATTATGTATTTCCTAGATTCTCTTGTTCTAACAATTATATGCCACTATTAAATACAGAATCGCTTCTACAAATATTCTTGCGAAATTTAAAACACGATCGCCAATTGCAATATCAAGAAGAAATATCAATCACACATAACACATATGTTTTTATCGGGAAAGCATAAAGCTAAAAACCCCACTATCATATATTATGTTTATATCATGGATCATGAAACAATCTCATACAAAACTCTAATCCAAGAGCTCTCAGTACAATTTACAATCGTCTCACACTTTCAAACAAAAATTGGCAAATGCATGTTCCAATTTACTGCCTCCAAACAGCCTGCCTCCTTTGCGCAATCCCTGCTAATGGAAAACCCTGCAATGAATTCGAATTCCTCTTGCCTAGGCTGCGCATTCCTCATGGGCACATCCACTGTGTGTGTGTAGTCAAACTGTCCCTTTCACCTGTTATCTCAATTGAGTCTCCACTGGATCTGACATGCATGTAGTTAACAGTGGTAAATCTTCAGTTGTATGTGAGATCACTGATTGTGAATTAATTCACTGATCTCTCACTAGTGTAAGTTCAGTTACAACTAGTACAACTTAGCTTAACTCACTTAACTGAGTCAAACTACTTCACAACCCACATAACTACACATCCAACTATGTTACAACTTCGAATCACTCAGTTACAACTAATTCGACTTGGATGTCCCACCAGTCAACCTTTGAACTCGAATTTCCTATAGCTAACTGATTTGCCAATTCAGTTAACTATTTTCAAGTAATTATGAGATAATAGATTAATATTTATTGTCCAATTTATTTAAGGGAAAATTAAATTAGACACAAATTTCTTGTTGACTTTTCAACACTCCCTCTCAACAAGAAAGGGATTATCCTTCACCCCAATCTTGTCTCTATGGTATTCGAATTTGCTCCTGGTGAGTGCCTTCATCAGAATGTCTGCATCCTGATCTTCCATAGGAATGTACTGAAGAAACATGATCTTCTGTTGCACACAATCTCTGAGATGATGATACCGGATATCTATATGCTTAKATCTATCATGAAACACAAGATTAATCGAGAGGTTAATGCAACTCTGATTATCACAATGAATCATTGTCAGATCTAAATGAGAACCAAACAAACCAACCAAKATCTTTCTCATCCAGATAGCCTCACATGMAACTTGACTTGMTGCCATGTATTCCTCTTCYGATGAAMTGAGTGCCAYGGATATTTGTTTYCTGCTGTACCAAGAAACAACTRTAGATMTGATACTAAAKATCCCCCCTAGTGTTCTCTTTSTGTTTGTTGGGCTGCCCACCCAATCTGCTTYCGTGAAGCCATGMAAMTTCACCTCATCTGTCTRTYTGTACGATAAGCCATACTTAGATGTKCCCCTTAGGTATCTCATGACATGCTTTCTCKCCTTCTAAAAGAGCTTGGTAGGCTTAACCATCACTTGACTYAGTTGGTTAACCGCATAGCAAATGTCYRRTCTCGTGGTCACTAGATACATTAGCGAACCCACTAACTGTCGATAGACAGTAGCATCCACTACCTCTCCAGAAGTAGCATCCTCTTTCTTCTAGTTTCCTGGAAGAGGAGTATCCATGGGTTTGCAACCCTTCATGTGAAACTTACCCAGTATCTCCCTTGCATACTTGCCTTGAGACACAAAAATTTCACCATCTCCCTGCCATATTTCCAATCCAAGGAAATAATGAAGGAGGCCCAAATCCTTCATCTCTAACTCCTTTGCAAGGTCCTCCTTGCATGAGTGTATCAGTTGCTCATCACCAATCAGTATTAAATCATCAACATAAAGAACAATTATTAAAATCTTACCCTTGTAGATCCATCTCGAACCTACCATTGATTTGTCAATCGGTCTTGGGACAATTTTCCATGCATTGTTTTTGACAATGGAGTCATACTCCTCCACCATTGCATCTACCCATGTGGTCTCCTGCACTACTTCCTGAAAGGAACATGGTTCAGTCACAATACATTTTCTCGTGAGAGCCATGTATCCAGTAAATCGATCAGGAGACTGTCTCTGTCTACGTTGTGAAGTAGGGGCTCCTACATTCTGTGCAGCATTTAGTCTCAATATATCATCTTTTGTGGTGAACTTTCTGCCATTTCTGATGGATGGATCTGCATGAGTGGCTTCCTCCACTCCATGAACCTCCTCATGTGGCTGATCCACATATTGAGACTCATCTTTGGGAACCAATAGCTCCTCCTCTGCATGCAAGTCCAAATCCCTCTCAAGCGACAACCGCATGGCTTTCCCCTCATCGAATTTTATATCCCGTCGCATAATAGTCATTTTACTGTTAGGAAAATACACACGATAATTATGGGGTGTTTCCGTGTACCCCACAAATATCCCAACTTCAGCATTCGATTCCAGCTTCTTCCTGGCATCCTTGGTCACATGCACATAAACATATGAGCCAAAAATATTAAAATGAGAAACATCATTTTTCTTACCAATGAAAGCTTCTTCAGGTGTACTCATGCCAAGTACTCTATGAGGACAACAGTTTTGCACGTAAACTGCAGTGTTGCATGCTTCCACCCACAAATGCATTGGTAGGCCCTGATCATGCAACATCGCTCATGCTACACCCACGATCGTTCTTTTATTTCTCTTTGTGGCCCCATTTTGTTGTGGGTTATGGGGTGCTATGAGTTCTCTTCGAATTCCTTATTTGTTGCGGAAGTCTTTGAATTCATTAGAGATGTATTCTCCACCATTATCACTCCTCAGATCTTTCACTTGCTTCCCCGACTCTTTCTCCACCAATGCTTTAAACTCATAGAAATTTGAGAATGTTTGATCCTTCTTCTGCATGAAGAAGATCCAGCATTTACGAGAAAAGTCATCAACAAAAATAACATAATACTTATGTTTTGTTGTTGAAGCAACCGAGAATGGTCCACACACGTCTGTGTGAACTCTATCCAGGATCACCGAAGTATGGTTCTCCTTTTCATGAAAGGTGGACTTTACATACTTCCCCATGGTGTAACCCTTGCACTGATCTAACTAAACAAGTATTCCCATTGGAAGTCCAGTAGATATTTGTTCCATGGTTTTCAAGGCTCCATGATGAAGATGGCCCAATCACCTATGCCATAATTCGCCTTCATCCCAACTCACCATTTTTTCTGCCTTGCCCATCATGGAAGCACATCCATCTACCTCCAGATTGTAGAGATTCTTAACTCTAATCCCTATCTTCTTGAATTTCCCGTTTTTTTATGTCATAGGAAATATTTTCCATCGTTGAAAACAATGTCATAGCCTTTGTCCTCCAGCATTGCGACTGAGACCAAGTTTTTCTTTAGACCTGGAACATGCATAACATATTTCAATTGAAATGGTTTCCTTGACTCCCTCTAAAAGGTAATGGTACCAATTCTAGTTGCATTGTATCGTCCATCGTCACCCATGTCAATATGCATTTTGAGATCTTTCTCCTTATCTCTTGTCATGTGGAAGGAAGTGCCACTATCCAAATACCACGTCGATCCCAATGCACTTGACGCCATGCATGCGATCAAGGAGAATTCAAGTTCAAATTGCGAGGCAAGGGCCTCACCAG
>JZKD02S0871371.1:0-14174 GCA_000966675.3 Picea glauca | reverse complement strand
TTACAATATGAGATTCTTTCATGATTAAAGCCTCACATTTTTTCAACATTATTTCTTTGTTATTTCACTATTCTCAAAATTGTTTCAAGTCTAGGAAATGGCCTCAATTGTTATTATTTTAAATTTCAAGACTCTTTTTCTCTTTACATCCCTTAAAAACTAAAGCAACAAATCTTCAAACTTTTCATAAATAAAACTTTATTTTCCATGACTGTCCCAAATAATAGACAACCCAACATAGAACTTGGTCTACAAGATCAAACTAGCATTGCTTTAAACCTGTTTAATACTATTATGCAAATAGCAACTAACCGGGTTGAATTGGAACGTTCATGGCCAACTATTGAGAGGGATATCAACATCCAAGAACAATGGAAAGCTAGACAGAGGCAGTTGACAAAACCAACTCTGATTTACCCTTCATTTTGATTCCTACCCTTTAATTACGTTATCTTTATGAATGCCTTGACCGTATACTTTACAACCTTAAAGTATAAACTCGGGAACAACAGTAATGATATACTTATCACTTGTTCTCTTTTCTCTTTTTGGGAATGGACCCACAAAGTCAATAGCCCATATTTCAAACGGTAAACTGGGTTAGAGTGTAAGGGAATTTCATTTTTCCAAAGTGTTCAACCCATCCATTGGCATTTGTCGCATTTCTTCACTTGTTCTTGACAATCTCTATATAAATTTGACCACCAGAGGCCTAGTTGAAGAATCTTCCTAGTTTTTATGTTGGCTTGAAAATGACCTCTTACAGTGCCAACATGAGCCTCACTGATTATGCATTTTCTTTCATGTTCCAAGGAATGTGTTCTCAAAATATCATCACTTCCTAGCTTATATCAGTATCCATTCATGAGAGTGAATGGTGCTTCTTTTAGTGTTAGGATTTCTTTTTATTTTTTTGAAGATCATCATGGGCCTTCAAATCCTCCAACAAAAAATGTTATTTCTTCTATCTCTTTGGGAGCAGTTTCGACCCAGAATAAATGCGCATCAAGTAAATTGTCTTTTATCCCAATCATATCTTCTCCTGTTTTGAGTCAGGATATGTCATTTGGGCCGACATTCTTTTTACTTGGTCAAATTACTATGTCAAAGTTGAATTCTTGAAATAGTAGTAACCATTGACATTTTTTCCCCTGGTGGACCGACTTTTTTACTAGGTACTTCCGATCTCGATGATATGTGAAGAACGTGAATCGATTCACTAATAAGTAATGTTGAAATTTATACAAGGCGAAGATCATAGATAACAATTCTCTTTATATGATTGAATATTTTCTTTCTTCTTTATTCAACTTCCAAATGGTGTATGCATTGGGATGGTCGATCATGTCATTATAAGGTTTTGCTAGAACCGATCCCACAACAACATTGGATGCATCGACATGGACATTTGTTATTGGATTATTCGGTAAATGCGGACATAAATATATCTCCCTAAATCCACCTGGACCTAGAACAAAATAGAACAGGATATGGAACTTTCCCTAAGTTCTAACTATTGAGTTTACTTGTTAATAAGAGATGGACAACATACCTTTTAAATGTCATTTCCTCTTGCCATTTCCATCCTAGCTTCATTCTAATGATCCAATGAAATTGAACCTGCAAGGGAACACAAACCAACCAAAGTGAAAGCAATATAACATACTCAACAAGAACCTATGTATGTGATCAAGGAATCATACAATAAAACAAGATTGGTTTTATGGGAAATAAACATATTGCTGTATTATATTAAATGGAAAGTGGAGAATACAACCAAAAGCTTTGATGTTGCAAGGTCCCTTTTCGATGGCCCTTTGCTCCAACACACACACCTTTGCTCCAACCTTGAATGAAGAAGATCCACAATGACTTGATGAACAAAAATGAGGCTCTCAAGCATGATCTGAAGTAGATTTCTCCATCTAATTCTTAGCCTATTCAACCTTATCCTTTTCCATTAGAGATCCCTCTTTATATAGTGTGAAAGAGAGATGGGTGAAGAGATTAGGATAATCCCACCAAATCATAGAAGCGAGTAAGATCCAAACCGTTCGGAGGCCACATCACCTTCTAGAATATCCCATTCTATAACATTCATGAAGCTTGACCTTTTATTATCTTTTGGCATCATCGCACCCTAGGTACAATGCATCCCGTGGAGACGTCAAAGTCTATCTCTAGAGAAGGGGGTGAGGATCAGACATCGTCTCACACTATACTTCTGCGAAGACCTTCCTTAATAGGGACTTTTGAGAAGAGAAATCCAATCACTTTCCTCATGGAGAAAGACTCTTTTTATCTTTTCATGGGAACATGAACACATGTTATCATTGGATCCCTGGGGTGACCAAAATATTGTGTAACAGAATGCCCCCCAAAGTATGAAGCTGGAATTCATGACATATGAAATACTTTGTAGAATGTGTGTGTCGAACAAGGAGTGCACTAATCGAGAACCTACAAACAATCAAGCCTCTGCATAATAATATACCATCGTTCGAGGTAGGAATTCCCATGCTCAGATTAAAAAATTTCAAGTGATTCATGGCCACTAAATATACATTGTGTATCCATGTCATTGTGAATCATCATAGCCACCGGGAATACAGTGTGGATCTATGCTTTAAAATGACTCAAATTCGGACATAGCCATGGGACATACATAGTCGATCTATGTGTCAATACAAATCATGAATAATAAATCACAACTTAGAACAAAATGATGAGATCTAGGGTCTTCATTTCCATCATCCCTAAGTACAAATATAACCATGTGATTATAGGTGCTGAATTCGAACATGGTAGAAATCACTTGATTACCGGTCAATGATGAGAACTATTAACAAGTGCGAGGGAAATCACCATTGATGTCAATGAATCCCAAGGTATCCTAGTACAATCCAACGAATGTGAATAAATGAGTCAAATTCGAACACTCGATGGAATCTCCCAATCAAGGGTCAATGATGTGAACCCATTGTTGGAAGCGAAGAGAGTTGCCATTGAGGCATCCAGGCTCTAAGGTACTAAATTATTTCTAAGTCTCGTTCCTAGATAATGAGCTGAAGCCGACAGGAAAAGACTCTTCATAGGAGGGCCTTGATGTATCCCCCATCAATGACATGAAATATGTAACAGATTTGAGGTAGATCAAAGTATGAGGTAATTTGAAACTGACACAGGGAAGGTTGACATGGTAGAAAATTTATAACTGGAGATGGTCGACTCAATAGAAGACCTGTTTAGGTTGGACTTATCTTGAACATATGAACAACACAACAATGGTGTTGGCATCATTGAATCAAGGAGGACCCAACATATGAATTTGTGGATGATAAAATGAGAGACAAATGGATTTACCAACCCAGATACAATGATGAAAGGGGGTGTCATGTTCAAGAGTGAATATTACTGCCACTAACATGGACACAAAGACACATTTCTTTCCCAATTTCCCCCCACCATTTTTGGCGAGTACCTCTTTATTTTTACACAAGCTCGAGGAGGATAACATATGCTTGTTGATGTAAGCTCATCCTTTAGATGAGTCCCTCAGAGTATGTTTAACGAATCCTAAGAAGGAGTGGTTCGGTCCCATATGGGTCTTTCAATGTTTGTTTAATGAGTCCAAAGAAAGAAAACTTAGGGGTTTTTCATGTTTAGAGAGTCTGAAAAACACTTAAAGTGAAATCCATCAGTTCCTTTTTCATAAATTAATTCAATGAGACTGAAAAAGTGATAACCTACCACTCATCAAATGTTTTTTTCAAATACTTTTACGAGCGTGAAAATAATAAGGTCACTTAGAAATCTTTTCATTTTTATGGAGCATGAAAAGAGCTTAAAGAATACTCCATAAGCTTAATTTTTCGTGTTTCCATTACGAGTCCGAAAAAATGATAAAAGACTACTCGATTACATTCTCATGGTTTCACGAGCATGAGAAAGAATCAAGACTTGCTCAGAGTTTTTCCTGAAAAACCCTAAAAGGATTTGAACATGCGACAAATGTATAAAAACAAACCAAAAAGCGGACCCTTGTTCCAACGTTTCACTTCTAGACTTTTTATCTACAAAAATCAACCACTTGTAAAGTTGTTAGGACTTTAGTGTTTAGATGAAGCATATAAAATAATATAATATACAAATGAAAAAGTAAAAAAATCAATAAAATGAGTAAAAAACCATATTTCAGTACTTCATTTGTAACTTCACCCAAACATTTGCTCCAAACCCCCTTTTTACCTCGATTTTAAACTATGGATTGCGGAGTGCACGAATGATCATTCGATGAATCGTCTCCACAGAAAAGGTAATCTTCATTTCCTTCATCTTTCCATGGATTAAAATTTGATTTTTATTGGTTAAAAATAGACTTTTGGGTTGATTTTTTGGGGGTACCCATAGGCGGAGGTCGTCGTAGGCGCCCTATATCGTGGCTTGCGATGATATAGGATCACTGCAGGCGACCCTATATCCAGCCTACGATGATGCCGCATTGTGCACATGCACATGCCTGCGACGACCACAACCCAAAATTTTTTAAAGATGAATCTACCAAGAAAAATCCTCCAAGAAATAAAATTATAATGTTAATCTCTTTTTATTGTTCCTTCGCAGGTCTTCCATGGTAAAAATGTTGGAATGGCATAAAAGAGAGCATGAGGAGGAAGATTAATTTGTTGGGAATGACCCAGGAATGGTGATGGACCTACGGGAGTGTGGGTTGTTGAAATTCTTCAAGATTCGGGGCATGAGGGCCTAGTTGAGACTCCTTGAGTATCGGGTTCACATGTGGGATGTGAACGAGTAGGAGTTTCATGTGGGTTCCCACACTCTTACCATACATATCAAGGATATCTACTTCTTAATAGGAATATCTCATCGTGGATCCCGAGTAACACTTACAGGTAGCAAGGGTGGCGCTGAGCCTATGAACCACTACATCAATGAACATTGTGTGTCGAGTACCCATAAACATAGTGGTAAAGTCACTATTAGAGATGTTTGAGACTTGCCTCTATGGACCATCCTCTATACCATCACATGCATGGTAGGGAATGAATCTCCCCATATGGCTCTTTATATCTATTTTCAGTATGCGCTGGAGTGTATGGAGCCCCGAGTCTTCAACTGGTGTGAAGGGGTTCTTAAAAGTATGAAAAAAGAACCGAACAAGTGCAGAAGTGGTGGGTTGAAATTTTTTGGATATGATTCTATTTTGGTATCCTTATTCCTAGAGAGTGTCCCAGTTTTGCGTTTACAGGTAGAGTGGAGTATACCCGCCCCACAGGATCCGAGAATGAAGAGGTGGGTCGACCTCATGGCTCGACATGCAATCAGTCCCATCATTAGGTATAATGATGTCTTCTTCGACTGGTTGAGAACTCAAATGCTCATGGTCGACGATTATGCATATGTTGAGATAGAATTCCATGGGGATCCATACTTATCTCTTCCTGAAGGTTCCCAATGGGGGGACATAGGTAAGAAAAATATTTTGTTTATATTATGTTTTTGTTATTTTTAAAGATATGAAATGTGTTTTTATGTTGTTTATCCGATGACTAATTGAGTGCTCTTCGATGACATAGATGTGGGACCTTATCATCCTCCAAGTTCATCCCCTATCTAGAGGCGAGGGGAGAGAGGTGACATAGCAGGAGTAGCCACTGCTGACTTTGAGACCATAGAACAAAATCTGGAGGGACTCACAATGAGCATCCCAAATGCCTCTGTAGATGATATTCAGAGGCATTACCAATGCCACACAGTGGACGTGTCTAGTTCCATCGGTCGACTGCTTCGTAGAGTAGCATGGACAATCATATGTTATAGCGAGCAACACCCTTGATGCTCTATTGTATATGAAGCCACATGCTTCACATTTTTGATATTTTTGTCTTCAGACAAAAACACTTTTTTGTAAACTTTTATCGTTATATATATATGAGGCTTCTACTGGCTTACTTGTTGTATGTACAAAGTGTGATTGGATTTTATAAATGTCTCAAATGTATGTATAACACATAATTAGACAATGCATCTGTCAATGCATTTAGACATCTAGGAATGTGTTGATATTCAATGTAATCAAAATGACGTTCCAAGAGGCGAATTTGTAAATATACCCTTAACAATGTAGGACTTTGGATAGAATACACATTACTCAAATGTAGGACCACTAACTATGAATCAAGTTGTACAACAAGATGATAGATTCCAAGTTAAACAATGCCAGTCAATAATTCGATGACTACACTGTATTTCACGATATTGTTAGTTGCAAGACCAAGGCAAACAATATGTAGACTAATCAATTCATCCATAGGTGAATAGATTTCCCAAGTACCAGACACTAAGTTTTGAGTACTGCGACTAGCACCATCAGCAAAGCCAATATAGGATAGTGAAGACACCGACATCTAGAAACCAAGCACAACACAAGGTCAACATATAAAGGTCGAAACCAAACAACGGAAAATCACACAAGAGTATTATATACTAAAATACACAACACTCATGCAAAAATGATTTAAGTATAACACTTCTTCAAGTAAAGCCCATTTCTGGGTTCACTCAAAGGAATTCCATCATAATCCACCAGCTCATAAGCTCCCTTCTCCAACACTCGTTTTAAAATATAAGGACCTCGCCACATGGGATCGAATTTACCGACCCCTAGAAAATCACGATCTTTCTCATAAAGAAGAACTATATTACCTTTGGAAAAAACACATGGCTTGACATGCTTGTCATATTGGGATTTAACACATTTCTTATGAGTTTCAATAAATAAGGTGGCATCACAACGGGTTTCGTCTAATTGCATCAAATACAAAATACGTTCCTCTTTAGCAGAGGTGTTAGGGAGAAGTTCAACGACTAGTTTCAAAGATGGTATCTCACATTCAATCGACAGAATTGCTTCAATACCATAGACTAGTTTGAAAGGTGTGAATCCCGTGGCAGACTTAATGGATTTCTGATAGGCCCATAATGTTGAGAACAACATCATGTGCTAATTTGACTTATGAATTCCTACCATCCATCGAATCATAGTAGTGAGAACTGTGTTAATTTCTTCAAACTAGCCACTGGCCTGCGGATAATAGGGGGTTGAGTTTTCATGGAGAAGACCCAACTTTTCAGTAAGTTCAGACATCATAAAATTTCAAAAATGACTACCGTGATCAATAACGATGGCTTGATGGACACCAAATATAGTAATTATATGATTGAATATGAACAATGTTGTAGTTTTCCTGGGTTATCAAATGTAGGCATCGCCTCGACCCACTCAGTGAAATAATCCACAACTACAATAATGTATCCATGCCCCCTGGCCGAGTGAAGGTTACATATCATGAAGTCAATGCCCCATTTGGAGAATGGACCAACGAAAAATACAGGGTGGATAGGAGCAGGGTGAGATCGAATCTTGTTGTTATAAGTTTGACAAGCATGGCATTTCTGGACGACAGTAATGCAATCCTTAAACAATGAAGGCCAAAATAACCAACTCGTAAGATCTTCTGGGTAGTGGCATACCCAGACATATGAACGCCACATGATCCAGAGTGAAAATCATTCAAATCTTTCTCAGCTTCATCGTTGGTGAGACATCGTCGAAAAATGGAATCAATACCACGACGGTAAAGAGTATCCCCATGGATGATGTATTGACGAGCTTGATATCGTATACAACGACGATCTGAACTAGAGAGATTAGGCCAAAAAGTTCGAGTTTGGAGATAGATAATAATATCTCTGTGCCATACGCCATTAGAATTGATTAGAAAGAGGGATTCATCAGGTAAGGAATCCTCTGCCACATTTTCTATCTCAGTAGAGGGAAGGTCACATATCAATTCCGCAAAAACCAAAGACTTCTTTGACTTAGCGCATTCAAATTCCAAGTCAAACTTTTGGAGAGTAACTATCTATTTGGAGTAATTTCCCCCCAACAATTGTTGAGTAAGGATATGTTGCATAGGGTTGCAATTGTAAATGACAATGGTTCTGTGTAATAAGATGTGGTGACGAAAATGTTGAACAACTTGAAAAGATGCCAAGGCCAATTTATCCACATGTAGGTATTTGGTTTCGGTAGTCGTGAGACTTCGACTCAAATAATATATCACATGCTCATCGTGTGAATCATCCTCTTGGACTAAGACCTTTTAGGCTAATTTCAAAGCCTCAAAAGTTTTGTTTGTAGTATCGTCCCATACAAAATCACAACCTTTCTTGAAGAGCCGAGTGAATCCTTTCATCAGTTCAGCGTAATTGGGGATGAATCGACGTAAAAAGTTTTCCTTCCCTTGCAAACTTTGGAGCTAGTGTAGTGTGGAAGGAGGAGGTATATTAAGAATAACCTCAACCTTCAAGGGGTCTACCTGAATTCCATGTATAGACACAATAAAAATGATAATTCGGTTGGATTCCACACAAAAAACACATTTGTGTGAATTCAAACGTATGTGATAATAACAACAACGTAGGAAAATGGCCTGTAAATGTGTCGGGTGATCTTGACGATGCATGGGATGCACCGGTAGATCATCTAGATAGTGTTGTACAATGTGTTTAATATCATGAAAAGCGTAAGACATAGCGCGCTGAAAAGTCGCACCAACATTTTTTTAACTAAAGGGTAGTTTCTGGTAGGCAAAGGTTCCCCAGGGGCAAATAAAAGCAGTCTTGCGTTGATCTACTGGTAAAATATTAATTTGATTATAACTGGGGAAACTATCCATCAAGGAGAATATTTCACTCCCGACACAATCATCAATGATCTTGTCAATGAAAGGGGTTGGATAATTTTCTTTAGGACAAGATTTATTTATATCCCTATAATCTACAGAAATGCAGATTGTGCCTTGTTTCTTATTTACTGGAACAAGATTGGATACCCAATCAGTCAAAGCCACATGATAGACAAACCCAAATTTAAGAAGTGTTTCAACTTCAAGCTTGATAGAAACAACTTTACGTGGATGGAATAGGTGAAGTCTCTGTCGAACGAGTTTAGCATCCTGATATGTCTTAATCTCACAGAAAACAATATCAGGATCAATACCTGGAATTTCTTCATAACTCTAGGAAAAAACGTCATGTAATTCTTGAAAAAGGGATTTATAGGTGTGGACCTCATTAGTAGAACAAAAGGCATCAACGTGAACATTTTCCACAAATCCAGGTTTAATCGATATGTCAAGAGGAATGGTAGGTGAAATGTTACTCAAGTTCCCTTCATTCAAAACATCGTGTGTTGTCTCAGGAACAGAGAAAATGACAACAACGATCGACGAAGTCGAAATCCATTGGTGAATATCTATGGTATCACATTCTAGGAAGAGGATACAACGATGATGCCCATCATCCCATGGAGTATCTTCCATAGAAATGAATGACATTATCATCTCATCAGAAGGAAATATCATGTGAAATGAATATAGAGATATATCACAGAGAGAAGGAGGAGAGGGGGTTGCTGATTGAATAACTTGATAAGCGGATTCAACCAGACTTAAAGGCATGTGGTCGCTACAACGAAGATAATAACTAGAGTTAGGTAATATCCATGGGTCATATGTCTCAGGGGTTTCATGAACAGTGGTTGAGATCATGTTAATCGAAGAGACAAAAGGAGGAGGAATATCGGGAGGTGGGATTGGAAATGTACCCATGAAGGTTGAATCTTTTAAAAGACCCACGCTGACATTCTCATAACCGAGAGGTGTCTTAAAAATAAAAGGTACATTGCTAGTACAAGAATCAGAATTAAAGAAGGCTAGCTGGTCAACAATAATGACCTTTCCTTGGTGAGGGAAACGTAACACACAGAAAAGGGTAGACACAAATGCATGCATGGAATCGATCCAACTACGACCAAGAAGAAGGTTATAATCAAGAGGTGCATTTAAGACCTCAACCTCGACATTGACCAATTTACCTTCCAACGTAATAAACAATGAAGGAAGAACACCGTAAGGTTTAAAACCTGTACCATTGAAGGCCTTAAGAGTATTGTGTGACTCAGTAAGGGCAGGAGATCCAATAGATTTCCAACAGGTAACAAATATAATGCAAGTCGAGGCTCCTTCATCAATAACAATTCTACAAATATTTTTCTTTTCAACAACAACTTGGATCTGAAACGTTAGTTGAGGAGGAAGCCTTGGAATATGGTCTTCCAAGTCAAATATTATCAAATTGGTATCGCTAGGATCAATTCCACCAATAGCCTTTAACAATTCCTTTCGTTGAGTAGGAAAAATTTGAAGGACTTCGAGAGCCGACATTGCAGAGGGTGCTTGCGCAAGGTCTTCTACAATACTGTAGTTTTGGACAACATGTGCGTGAGGATTAAATGAAGACTTTCAAACAATGCCCTTGGGAGGAGGACAAAGAACTGTATCGAGACCCGATCATTCGAGATAAATAGGACCATTTGGAGGTGAAGTTGGGGGAGAAGGTTGAACCAACGAAGGTGGTATATCATCAACTTTCTCTTTCTATGGAGAGTAATCTTTGGTTCGCGTTGCGACTGCAACTTCATTCTTCTTGGAGTCACCATTACACATAAGGACATAAGATGAGGTAGAATGAGAGGGTTGGTTATGAATGACCAGTTGGGCCTGCTACTGAGAAGGAAATGATTGTGACAAGACGACAGATGTAGAAGGATTTCCAGTCCCTTGCAGAAACTTAGTAACCCCAGTGCGTCGTGGACAATCTTTTGTATAATGATTATCACCACATATAAGGTAGGGGTAACGAGGTTTATGTTTATATTTCTCATCAACGAGATGTGTTTTGGACTTCTCAAACCGTTGAGTGTTATTTTTGTCCTCCTTATTCTTACCCTTCCCTTTCTTTTTATTTTTATTTTTACCAGTAGGTGTAGATTGAACTGAATTAACTTCATAAGTTTCATTGGTAGAAGGAGTAGGAGTATTTTGTGCATTAGAAGTGATAGACTTTGGATTGGTGTGACTGGCATGTGTGGACTGAGTCTCAGCATGAAAGGTTAAAATCACACCGTCAACAACATGTGAAGCTACTGGAAGTGTTGGGGTAGGATTCGTAGAAGGGCGAGGAGCATCATGGATCAAGTCATAAAGCATGCTCGTTTGCGAATAAACGATATTTGAAAACTGAGCATGAATAATCACCTACTCTTCAGTGATGACACCACCCATGAACACATCATGGGCTATGGTCCCAATGAGTGATTTGGTAAACCAATCAACCAATAGTTAATCAGGAAGGGGAACTGTGATTAAGCGTTTCCTCCTCCTCCATTCATGGATGTGATCAGAAATATGAGTGGAAGAAGATTGTTTAAAAGAACTCAAAATTTTGGTTCACATCTCATATTGAATTGGCAACTGGTAATGTGTTAAAAAAGCCATGGCTAAGGTATTAAATTTGTTAAATAATCCTCACGGTAACTCAATGTACCATTTTGTTTCCGAACCCATAAGATTTTGTTGGAAAAGTTGTAATCTTATGGAGTCATCCATCAATGAGTTGGATGAACACCAAAGATGGAAAGTCATAACATGATTATTCGGGTCTTCTCCCGATTGACCGTCAAGTTTAGTAATGTCAGACGGTAGTTTGGATGGTATGACGGGCCAATAAGGAGAATAAAAAATAGGATCATTCAAAATCCTAGACAAATCCGGTAAATCCAAAGTGGCTAGAAAAGGAAACTATCGGTTCACTTGAGGAAACTAGTAGTTTTGAGGGGGAAGCCCCATATGTATAACAGTAAGACCATAAGTGGTCTGCAGATAGTTAGACAATCCTGACAGATTCAGTTGTGGAGGGTTTTGATTAACATTAGGTATGTTTCCTTGGAAAGGAACATTAGACTAAAATTTTTGACCCCAAGTAGGATTCATAGAACCTGGATATGGTTGACCAAGGTTAGGGGGCACAAAAAAATTAACTTGAGGATGTTTCCCCCTAGACGATTAAAAATTTCCTTGGAAAGGAAGATTCCAAGGTTGAGATTGTAACACAGGTCCATTTTGTCAATAAATTGGGTTATGGACTCCAACTTAAGGTTTCCCCTGAAGTTAAGGTTGTCCTCCAATCTGAGGTTTCCCCCCAAATTAAGGTTTCCCTCCAACATGAATCTGGAAACCAGAAGTGATAGAATGAATGGTGCCTCCAACTTGATTGGATCCACTAGGGCTAGATCCTCCAAAAAAAGGTGGAGAAGGAATGTAAGCCCCCCCGAAGAGAACCTGGGTAGGTGTAGGAACAAACTACTTAGCAACATTATACCCAGGAGGAACAAAAAGTTTCGACCCTCCAGATGGATTCTAGGTAGGAATAACAATGGAAGTGTTAAAATCATTATACCCAGGGGTCAGTAACAGATTTGGTCTAAGTGGAAATGGTGTTCCAATAGGAGCTTGATTTATAACCACATTTTTGATAGAAACAGTTGTAGCTCATGGGACCATAGTAGAATGGGCCATCTGGAGAGGAAGAATTGAGTGAGAAACAACCAATAATTGGTTTGAAACTCTAGTGACATTACTAGTCGTGCCAGTAAAATGGTATAAAGGTATCGTATAGGTAATAGACATCTCAGGAATTTGTGATGCCATAGGTTGATCAGGACTCACTCCTAGGTTTCCATAAAGATCATGTACTGAAGAAGGGGTAGAACTAGGATTAAAAATTCCGACAGTGTGAGCCAAGGCTCTAAATGATTCCATGAGTTAGGTCCAGTAGGTACTCCAATATTCTCAACAACAATAATTTCTCCTGATGAATTCATTCGGAGAAAATGTGTGTCTTGTCTAATACTCATTAACGGATTTGGGGGAAGTTGGAATGCCTCTAAGGAATCTGAAACAATTCTAAATCCTTCTAAAGAATGTGCACTTCCAACTTCAGAAGCTACTTAGTTATTGACTACTCCCTCAGGAGAGCCTTCTGGTGATTTCGAAAGTAAAGGGAGATAACCTTCTAGATCTTCCGGGGGTAGCCCTTGCATCCTACATGAACAACGAAGGCTGATGTTGGCTGAACCAAGTAAAGAATGAAAAAAATATATGGCCAACTAGAGAAACAAAGAACATTCACTAATAAAATCTAGAAATCAAACCAATAAAACAAACCTTCTTATTTTGAAGTCATTAGTTGGTGATGAAATCCAACGTCATGAAATAAAGACAAGAAGGGGCTGGGATAAAGCGGGTGGAAAAGTTACGTTGACGTCCTACTTAACAGACTTACCGACGCAGGCACGCCACCCAGGCACATCTGCTCACATGACCTTTTCTTCTTTTTCGGCCTGAAGAACTGAAAAGCTATTCTAATTCCCTATCAGGAATTTTCCACACCCACAACAACTCTCCAAATGACCTCCCTTAATGATTGGGAAATCAACGTTGTCCTCTTTCCTTTGTGATCGGGATTCCCGTTATCGGGATCTTCGACACCTGTGATTTTCTGGCAACTTGGATCATCGATCCCCGATATTTGATGCGCTCCTTTTTTGTCTTAGCCCCACCTGGCTAAGCCTTCAGTCCACGTGACCACTCTCTATAAGACCTCAGCCTTATATCCATTCTGTCGAGGTTTTGGACTTCAAAATCCCGATGCGCTTCCAACCTCCGTTAGCCTCCAGACAAAACACTTGATCCACGTGACCTCTCCTTATACAACTGCAGCTATAACTCCCATCGGGGTTTCGAGATTTCTAATACCAAAGTGCACTCACCCTCAGGATTCACGATTTCTCGAATCCCGATGCGCCTTTTCCCCACTAGCCCTCCTGGCTATAGGCCCTGGCCTATATGACCGTTAACCCATGACCATAGTCTTAACCCTCGTCGGGGCTATGAGATTTCAAATGCTGCAAAACACCTACCCATGGGTTTCTCGATTGCTCGAACACCGATTCTCCATCAGGCTGACAACTGGCTTCCACTACGACGCCTTCCTCCTTTATGACGTGCTGACAACTGGACACACAATTGTACCTTCCTCCTCTTTGGGATTTTGCAGTTCGCGAAACCAAAGNGTTAACCCATGACCATAGTCTTAACCCTCGTCGGGGCTATGAGATTTCAAATGCTGCAAAACACCTACCCATGGGTTTCTCGATTCCTCGAACACCGATTCTCCATCAGGCTGAC
>JZKD02S0871360.1:0-14174 GCA_000966675.3 Picea glauca | reverse complement strand
AAACTACTGAGGAAAACAGTTTATAGCACAAAGCGAGAACTGGCTATAGGATCAATACTGCAAGCAAGGGCATGAGGTGCAATCACAACTTAATGCCAAAACATGTCCTTTTTTATGTCTTTTAGTCTACTTGGTGGAAAAAGTGGTAAACTTGTGCCAAATAGATGTCTTTTCAAAACCAGTTTTATGAGTGTGAAAGAGACAATTTCACTCGGAAATATTTTCATTTTTTGATAACGAGTCAGAAAAGAGATTAACTAAGACTCATGAACTTTCAAATCCAATTTAACGAGTGTGAAAGGGACAAATCACTCGGCAATCTTTTCCCTTTTTAGACGAGTCGGAAAAGATCTTAAATTAAACTCGTTTGGGAGTCCACGAGGTATAAAGTCGTATGTTTATGAATGATAAATGAGGCTCAGTATAAATTCAAGTACGAGTTGTGAGGGACTTCCGATTTGGTTGAAAAAATCTCTACATGGGCACCAAATGTAGTAGGGGATCTAACTAGGGAACCCATGTTTGGTAAGTCTCTACCACTTGAAAATGACACAATTTTATAGCAGATGGAGGGTTTTGTGTCACAACAAATGGGTCCATACCTAAGGCGTAAAAAGTGGCAATTATAGGATAATGTGAAAATACATAATAGAATGAATACCAATCCTATATGTTGGGTAATGAATATACCTGCCCGAAGTGACAAACGGTCAACATAACACTGAAATCTACAAGAATCCCAGGTTAAAACTGCAAAAACCAACTCGATTCGCTTTTGTATTAGTCCATTAGGTGAAAAAATGGCTTAAAACTATAGAAAGTGGGTAAAAATAATTTATAAATAGTAACAAAATACAAAATTACTATACCATTTTGATTTTTTACCCAACTAGTGCAAATTGGTCCAAAATACCTCCGAGATTCAAATGACGATCACGGGAGCATCAGGCAATGAAATCACAAGCTGTTTGGATCAGGTAATTCTTGTTCTCTTCCTCTTCAAATCAAATGGTTTAAAATTTTGAATTAGGTCTTAAATTTTTAGTTATTTAGGGCGCAAAGTGTAGATTTCGGTGTACGAGGGTTGGCTTTGGTTAGGTCACGTATACGATGAGGTATACGCTCTTGTGTGAACTACAGGGGGCATATATTGAGCCCTACACATGAATGTAAGCAAAGGAGGTCGCATACATGCATGCAAGTGATCAAAAAGAAGGGTTCTAACTCAAAATTCTATTTTTTTTTACAGTATGGTTCTTGAATGGAGAGAGAGAGAGAGAACATGAGGAGGTCGATGTTGTTGTAGATCGATATCTTTGGGCCCAAATGGCCTTAAAGTGATATGGTTTGTATAATTTTTGTGTGCTCAAATGAATGAGAGCCCAAGTGAGGTTGTTGGAGATGTTGGTGGGTTACTGGGACCCTGAGAGTGAGAGCTTCAGTCTCGATGGGAAACCATTGAGAATTGAAGTAGAGGGAATTTACTTTCTGATTAGTTTATCATGCCGGGGGGAGGTTGTAAACCTCAAATCAAGAGGAGCGGGTAGAGGGATGAATATAGAGGAATATATCGGTGCCCACTATGTAGTAGGGACTCCTAAGGTAGGGAGTCAAGTCCCTATCTGGGCAATAAACAACCTCAGTCTGAAGATCATTGTCCTAGTATTGACCGCTCATCGAGGTTGTTCATCGAGGACGCTCATGTTATATGAAGTGCAGTGTGTGAGACCCACAGTGTATGAATGGTTTACCTCACTACTAGTGAATATGAAGAGCCAGTTGACAGAGTGCAAACAGGGGATAAAAGAAATTTTGGGTTTCCCTTCATCCTATGTAGTTTCTTTTTCAAGCGAGTTCCACGTTTGGGACCTAGAGTTGAAATTCTTCCTAGGGTACCTCGTCATCCATCCATGGCACGATGGACCGAGGTGATGAGGTGGCAGGGGGGAGGTAGGGTTCCAACACCCTACAACGAGGACTTTTCTACTAGTGGCGGTGACAGGTCATTCCTCTAGATGAATATCCCTATGAGGGGATCGAATTCAGAGGAGATACATACATGCCACTTCCACCAGGGTCTGCCTACGGTGACATAGGTATGTCAAAAAAAAATTACATATTTCATGTTTTTGTATTTTTGTATAATTAGGACAAAAATATTTTTGGATGGTGCTTAAGTATTGACTAGACATTTGTGTATTGTAGACGTGGTTCCATGAAGACCAAAGGATTTCTCTCGACATCGACGGAGGAACCGAGAAGATGAGGCAGCAGGAGGAGAAGCCGAGAGGGTACTACAAAACATCCAGGGAAACCTTTCATGTTTGACTCACAGGATACCCATGGTTCAGGTAGAGGATATGCCTAAAGTCATGTAGCGACAGGTGGTTGGTGTACCCAGGGCATGGGTATGACTCTTTCGGCGTCTCGCAAATGTCGTAGTTTTCTACCATGACACATATCCGGCACCATAGGCATAGATGTCGTGGGATATTGTAATATCGGTTGTATATGTTTATTGAGGGTGTTGGCCCCATTTTGTACTATAAACACCATATCTTTTGAAATATATAAAAAAGGATCTTCGGATTTACTTATATTTTACAATGTGTACATTGATTAGATGGTTTCATTTTCTTTTAATTATGTGACAAATGCCAATCTAAAACAAAATTAGCATAAGCATAGGATACATGATTAGAACTCCTAGGAATATGATAATATGTAATAAAATCAAATTGTCGTTCTAAAAGACGTACCCATAGGAATCGTCAAAGTAAAGTAGGATCACGCACGTGGTAACAGTTGTTCAACTGACATACTACTAACTAGGAATCTAGGCGAACTACAAATGCCATGTGAGATAGCATCGTGAAAAATTTCTATAACGGTGTTGTATTCAGCCTCATTATTCATGGACGGCCCTAGGCATACGCCTCTTGAAGACACCAGTAGACCCTCGGGTGAGTAAACCACCCAAGCGATGGAAGCCAAGTTCTGTGTGTGACGACTAGCCCCGTCTGTGAATACTAAGTACATCGACGACTCTGTTGACCTCTATCAACCAAGTTAAAACTCGATAAGCAATCCGAAGATGAAAACACAAGAGATATATACACTAGTATATAGAGAGTTTCACCCAAGCCTGGGGCTCAAGCATAATATCTTTTCAAGTAGAGCCCATTTCTAGGATCGGACAACTTATTCCCTTCATAATATTCTAACTCATAAGCTCCTTCTTCTAGAACACGTTGCACGATGTAAGGGTCATGCCACATGGGTTTGAACTTGCCTGCCCCCAGTGGTTCTTTGGCTTGATCATACGAGAGGGCCAAGTCACCCTCGACGTACAATCGAGAATAGACAAACTTATCGTACTGGACCTTGACACGTCATTTGTTTGCCTCAATAGCCATAGAGGCATCTCAAAACTTCTCATCGAGGCTCTCTAGGTGTACAAGGCATCGCTTGAGATCGAAAGTGTCAAGTAGGAGTATGAATGTCAACTTAAGAGAAGGGATTTCGCATTCAACAAGTAAAATCGAATCCACACCATGTACTAATTGGAAAGGAGAAAATCCAGTGGCAGTCTTGACCGAGGTTCGGTTTTCCCAGAGTGCAGGATATAGCATGATGTGCCAGTCGGATTTACTCTGACTAATAGTTTTTTGCAAAATGGTCTTGAGAGACTTGTTGATGGCCTCTAATTGTCCGTTTTCCTGGGGATAATAGGGAGAAGAATGACCATGTCTAAACCCCATCTTAGCTGCTACTTCTTCAATCATCTCATTCTGAAAGTAATTGCCATGCTTAGTGACAATCTCACTCGGAATATTGAATCGGGCGATAATCTGATTAAATACGAAGAAGGTTGCAGTCTTCCCATCGGATTTAACTGTAGGCATGGCCTTGGCCCACTTAGTAAATTAGTTGACGACCACAATAATGTATTGATGCCCCCCAGCCGATGTTGGGTTGCAATCGATGAAGTCCAGCCCCCACTTGGTGAAGGGACTGATGGTAATGACTGGATGAAGAGGGGTTGTATGCAAGCGAATTTTCCAAGTGAACACCTGGCAGGGGTGACACTTCTTAACCGCTTCAATACAATCTTTAAATATAGTAGGCCAAAACTAATCGGCTTGCAAGATTTTTTGGGTTGTCGCAAGCCCGGATAGATGACCACCACAAGCCCCATTGTGGCAATCATTCAGAACAAACTCAGCTTCTCCATGAGTTAAACAACAACACAGGATATCGTCTATTCCTCGGCGATACAAAGTATCACCGACAATAGTAGATTTCTTATCTTGGTATCTTATACGTTGTCGATCATCTCGCAAGAGATGTTGAGGGAACTTCAAAGTCTGAAGATAGAGAACAATGTCTCCATACTAGGGGTCAGACGATGAGACAAGAAAAATGTGTTTGTCCACAAACGAATCAACATGGATAACGTCCTCATCTAATCATGGAAAATCGGATATCAACTCCTTAAAGACTAGGGATTTCTTGGATTTCGTAGAAGTGAAATCGATATCAAACTCTTGTAAAATGACATTCCATTTATTATATTTTCCCCCTATGATATGTCAGGTAAGGACGTATTTAAATGGATTGACATCTTTTGTTTTCAAATGGTCCTCCTACGGTGACATAGGTATGTCAAAAAGTTTTTACATATTTCATGTTTTTGTAATTTTGTATAATTAGGACAAAAGTATTTTTGGATGGTGCTTAAGTATTGACTAGACATTTGTGTGTTGTAAATGTGGGTCCACGATGGCCAGAGGGTTTCCCTCAACATCTATGGAGGAACCGGGGAGGCGAGGTGGTGGGAGGAGAAGCTGAGAGGGTCTTACAAAATATGTTGGGAAACCTATCGTGTTTAACTCACAGGATACCCATGGTTCAGGTAGAGCATCGGTCTAAAGTTGTGAAACAACAGGTGGTTGGTGTACCTAGGGCATGGGTACAACTCTTTCGGCATCTCGCAAACTCCACATTTTTCTACCATGACACACATACGACACCACAGGAGTAGATGTCGTTGGATATTGTAATACCGGTTGTATATGTGTATTGAGGGTGTTAGCCCCATTTTGTACTATAAACACCATATCTTTTGAAATATATAAAAAAGGATCTTTAGCTTTACTTATAATTTACAATGTGTACATTGATTAGATAGTTTTATTTACTTTTAATTATGTGAAAAATGCCAATCTAAAACAAAATTAGCATAAGCATCGGATACATGATTAGAACTCCTAGGAATATGATAATATGTAATAAAATCAAATTATCATTCTAAAATACCTACCCGTAGGAATCATCGTAGTAAATTAGGTTCATGCATGCAGTAACGGTTGTTCAACTGACATACTACCAACTAGGAATCCAAGTGAACTACGAATGCTATGTGAGATAGCATCACACAAAATTTCTATAACGGCGTTGTATTTGGCCACATTATTTGTGGATGGCCCTAGGCATACACCTCATGAAGACACCAGTAGACCCTTGGGTGAGTAAACCACCCAAGCGGTGGAAAACAAGTTCTATGTGTGATGACTGGCCTTGTCTGTGAATCCTAAGTACATCGACGACTCTGTTGACCTATGTCAACCAAGTGAAAACTCGATAAGCAACCCAAAGATGAAAACACAAGAGATATATACACTAAATTACATTAGTATACAGAGAGTTCCACCCAAGCGTAATATATTTTTAATTAGATCCCATTTACAGGCTCAACCAACTGATTCCCTTCATAATATTCTAACTCATAGGCTCCTTTTTCTACAACATGTCGCATGATGTAAGAGTCGTGCCACATGGGTTTAAACTTGACTGCACCCAGTGGTTCTTTGGCTTGATCATACAAGAGGACCAAGTCAACCTCGACGTACAACCAAGGATAGATAGACTTATCATACTTGACCTTGACATGACTTATGTTTGCCTCTATAGTCGTAGAGGCATCTCGACACTGCTCATCGAGGCTCTCTAGGTGTAAAAGGCGTCGCTTGAGATCAGAAGTGTCAAGTAGGAGTGTGACTGCCAACTTAAGAGAAGGGATTTCGCATTCAATAGGTAAAATCGAATCCACACCATGTACTAATTGGAAAGGAGAAAATCTAGTGGCAGTCTTGACCGAGGTTCGGTATGCCCAGAGTGAAGGATATAGCATGATGTGCCAGTGGGATTTACTCTGATTGACAGTTTTTTTCAAAATGGTCTTGACAGACTTGTTGATGGCCTCTAATTGTCCATTTTCCTGGGGATAATAGGGAGAATAATGACCATGTCTAAACCCCAGTTTAGTTGCCAGTTCTTCAATCATCTCATTTTGAAAGTGACTGCCATGGTTAGTGACAATCTCACTCAGGATACCGAATCGGGCAATAATCTGATTAAATACGAAGAAGGCTACAGTCTTCCCATTGAATTTAACTGTAGGCATGGCCTTTTCCCACTTAGTAAAGTAGTCGACGACCACGATAATGTATTGATTCCCCCTAGCCGAAGTTTGGTTGCAATCAACAAAGTCCACCCCCCACTTGGTGAAGGGACTGACGGTAATGACAGGATGAAGAGGGGTTGGATGCGAGTGCATTTTCCAAGTGAACACCTAGCAGGGGTGACACTTCTTAACCACTTCAATACAATTTTTAAAGATAGTAGGCCAAAAATAACTGGCTCGCAAGATTTTTTGGGTTGTCGCAAACCCAGATAGATGACCACCACAAGCCCCATTGTGGCAATCGTTCAGAATAGACTCAGCTTCTCCATGATTTAAACAATGATGCAAGATATCGTCTATTCCTCGACAATACAAAGTGTCACCAAGGATAGTAAATTTATTATCTTGGTATCTTATACGTTGTCAGTCATCTCGTGAGAGATGCTGAGGGAAATTCAAAGTCTGAAGATAGAGAACAATGTCTCCATATCAGGGCTCAGATGACGAGACAAGAAAAATGTGTTTGTCCACAAATGAATCAACATGGGTAACGTCCTCATCTAATCGTGGAAAATCAGATATCAACTCCACAAAGACTAGGGATTTCTTGGATTTCGCAGAAGCGAAATCGAGATCAAACTATTGTAAAATGACAATCCATTTATTATATTTTCCCCCTATGATACGTCGAGTAAGGACGTATTGAAATGGATTGACATATTTTGTTTTGAAATGGTCCTCCTACAGTGACATAGGTATGTCAAAAAGTTTTTACATATTTCATGCTTTTGTATTTTTGTATAATTGGGACAAAAATATTTCTTGATGGTGCTTAAGTATTGACTAGACATTTGTGTGTTGTAGACGTGGGTCCACGATGGCCAGAAGGTTTCCCTTGACATCGACAGAGGGACCGGGGAGACGAGGCGGCGGGAGGAGAAGTCGAGAGGGTCCTACAAAACATGCAAGGAAACCTGTCGCTTTTGACTCACAGGATACCCATGGTTCAGGTAGAGGATTTGCCTAAATTTGTGCAGTGATAGGTGGTTGGTGTACCCAGGGCATGGGTATGACTCTTTCGGCGTCTCGCAAACACCGTAGTTTTATACCATAACACACATCTGGTGCCACAGGCGTAGATGTCGTGGGATATTGTAATACTGGTTATATATGTGTATTGAGGGTGTTAGCCCCATTTTGTACTATAAACACCATATATTTTGAAATATATAAAAAAGGATCTTCGGCTTTACATTTTACAACGTGTACATTGATTAGATGGTTTTATTTGCTCTTAATTATGTGACAAATGTCAATCTAAAACAAAATTAGCATAAGCATTGCATACATGATTAGAAATCCTAGGAATATGATAATATGTAATAAAATCAAATTGTCGTTCTAAAAGACGTACCTGTAGGAATCATCGGAGTAAAGTAGGATCACGCACGAGGTAATGGTTGTTCAAATGATGTATTACTAACTAGGAATCTAGGTGAACTATGAATTCCATGTGAGATAGCATCGCACAAAAGTTCTATAACAGTGTTGTATTCAGCCACATTATCCATGGACAGCCCTAGGCATATGCCTATTGAAGACACCAGTAGACCCTCAGGTGAGTAAACCACCCAAGTGACGAAAGTCAAGTTTTGTGTGTGACGACTAGCCCCATCTGTGATTCCTAAGTACACCGACGACTCCGTTGACCTCTATCAACCAAGTGAAAACTCAATAAGCAACCCGAAGATGAAAACACAAGACATATATACACTAAATTACATTATTATATAGAGAGTTCCGCCCAAGCCTGGGGCTTAAGCGTAATATATTTTCAAGTAGATCCCATTTATGGGCTCGGCCAACTTATTCCCTTCATAGTATTCTAACTCATAGGCTCTTTTTTCTAGAACACGTTGCACGATGTAAGGGTCGTGCCACATGGGTTTAAACTTTCCTGCCCCCAGTGGTTCTTTGGCTTGATCATACAAGAGGACCAAGTCACCCTCAGTGTACAACAAAGGATAGACAAACTTATCGTACTATACCTTGACACATCATTTGTTCGCCTCAATACCCGTAGAGGCGTCTCGACATTGTTCATCGAGACTCTCTAGGTGTACACGGCATCGCTCGAGATTGGAAGTGTCAGGTAGGAGTGTGACTGCCAACTTAAGAGAAGGGATTTTTCATTCAATAGGTAAAATCAAATCCGCGTCGTGTACTAATTGGAAAGGAGAAAATCCAATGGCAGCCTTGACCGAGGTTTAGTATGCCCAGAGTGAAGGATATAGCATGATGTGTTAGTCATATTTACTCTGACTGACAGTTTTTTGCAAAGTGGTATTGAGAGACTTGTTGATGGCCTCTAATTGTCCATTTTCCTGGGAATAATAGGGAGAATAATGGCCATGTCTAAACCCCAGTTTAGTTGCAAGTTCTTCAATCATCTCATTATGAAAGTGACTACCATGATTAGTGAAAATCTCACTCAGGATACTGAACTGGGCGATAATCTGATTAAATACGAAGAAGACTATAGTCTTCCCATCGGATTTAACTATACGCATGGCCTTGGCCCACTTAACAAAGTAGTCGATGGCCACAATAATGTATTGATTCTCCCCAACCGAAGTTGGGTTGCAATCGACGAAGTCTACCCCCCACTTGGTGAAGGGACTGATGGTAATGACTGGATGAAGAGGGGTTGGATGCAAGCACATTTTCCAAGTGAACACCTGACAGGGGTGACACTTCTTAACCACTTCAATACAATCTTTAAAGATAGTAGGCCAAAAATAACTAGCTCACAAGATTTGTTGGGTTCTCGCAAGCCCAGATAGATGACCACCATGACCACCACAAGCCCCACTATGGCAATCATTCAGAACAGACTCAGCTTCTCCGTGATTTAAACAACGATGCAAGATATTATCTATTCCTTAGCAATACAAAGTGTCACCGATGATAGTATATTTCTTATCTTGGTATCTTATACGCCGTCATTCATCTCACAAGAGATGCTGAGGGAACTTCAAAGTCTGAAGATAGAGAAAAATGTCTCCATACCAAGGGTCAGACGACGAGACAAGAAAAATGTGTTCGTCCACACATGAATCAACATGGATAGCGTCCTCATCTAATCGTGGAAAATCGGATATCAACTCCGCAAAGACTAGGGATTTCTTGGATTTCACAGAAGCAAAATCAATATCAAACTCTTGTAAAATGACAATCCATTTATTATATTTTCCCCCTATGATACGTCAGGTAAGGACGTATTGAAATGGATTGACATCAACAACCACAGTAGTCTTGCAAAGTAATATATAATGATGCAAACATTGGACTACGTGCAAGGCATCCAAAGCTAGCTTTTCAACATGAGTGTAATTAAGTTCAGGACCGAGTAAAGTTCAACTAAGATAGTAGATGACATGCACATGGAGCTAATCATCCTCTTTAACCAAAACCATACCAATCATATCTTCAGACGCGGCGATATAAATCAAGTAATATCTATTGTATTCAGGAGGCTTCGGCAAAGGCACCAACACCAAAGATTTCTTCAAGGCATCGAAGGACTCCTGGGCTCACTCATCCCAGATAAAAGGGGTGTCCTTCTTCAAAAGATGCATGAAACCTTTAGTGATAGTGGCATAGTTCACTATAAACCTATGAAGAAAGTTATCTTTCCCTTGTAAACCCTGAAGTTGTCTAATCATGCATGGGGGAGGCAATCAAAGTATTTCCTCAACCTTAAGTGGATATACCATGATCCCAGTTTCAGAAACTAGAAAACCTAAAAGACGACCAGACTTAACGCAAAAGATGCACTTGTGAGGGATCAATCGGATTCTATAGTAATGACATCTTTCAAAAACAAGATGAAGGTGAATAATGTGATCCGCTCTCTTGAGAGAGTGAGCAGCAAGATCATCAAGGTAAGTTTTGACTATGTGCTTTGGATCGTGAAAAGGGAAATTTGTGGCACGTTGAAAGGTTGCTCTGGTGTTTTTAAAGCCAAAAGGCATCTTCCAGTATGAAAAAGTACCCCATGGACAAATAAATGTCATCTTGTGTTGATCCTTGGGTTTTATTTGAATTTGATTATATCCTGAAAATGCATCCATAAAAGAAAATACTTCTCTTCCCTAACACTCATCGAGAATCTGATCGATGAAAGGTGTGGGGAAGTTGTCTTTCGGACATGCCTTGTTCAGGTCACAGAAATCCATACATACACGGATGGTTCCTTTCTTCTTATCTATAGGAACGGGTTTGGATACCCATTCGGTCAAGGGAACCAGGTAGATGAATCCAGCATTAAGTAGCTTATCCACCTCTGCCTTAATAGCAAGGGTCTTTCGAGGGTTGACAACTCTAAGACATTTCCGAACAGGTTTAGCATCCAGATAAGTTATAATATCATTTTTGAAAATATGAGGGTTGATCCCTGGCATCTATTCATAGCACCAAGAAAATACGTCTCGGAATTCCTTGAAGAGCTCGGTGTACATTAGGATTTCTTCTGGCGAACAATCCACACTTATATTTACATTTTAAACCTTACTAGGGGTACGAGAGATATCGATTGTGACGATAGGAGAAATGTTTTCCATATTTCCTTCAGCATAAATTCCATGCGTATCAAGAGGAACTATGGTGTGACCGAATATCTCACTCAAAGTAGATCGAAAGTCATCTTGTTCAATTCTTTCAAGCTATGGGAGAAAATAAGAGTGGTGATGCATGTCATCCCAAGGTTTGTCGGAACCATTCATGGCTTCGATGATGTATTTTTCTGAGGAAAAAGTCTCGTCGAGGAAATCATGTGAACAAGACAAAAAAGTGGCCCACACGGGCCTAGACACGAGATCCTCCTTGTCCATCAGCGAGGGAACATGATAGGGATTGGCAGAAGAGTCGATAACATCTTGATACGCAATTTATGATGCCGATAGTGGCATGGCCATCCGATCATACCATTGACCTTCATAGGACGAAGTCGGGAAGGTAGGGTCCACAAATCATTGAAATAAGACGTGTGGAAAGGAATGGACCTCCTTGTTGAGACAGGCCTACTGGACATGGCATAAACGTGATGTCTTGATGCCGAGAATTTGAAAGTACCCATAAAGGAAGAATACATTATGGCACCGATATTCTCAGTTCCCGACTGAGAATTGTCAATCATAGGGATCAACAATCCAAGAGATTCATTAGGAATAGAGTACACAAAGGATAACTGATCGATCATCACAATATTCCCTTCATGAGGAAAAAAAAGAGTACGGAAGACAGATGACATGACGACGATCATGGAATAAGTCCAATTGTGACCTAGTAATAGGTTATAATCAAGAGGCGCATCAACTACCTCTACTTCCACCTCTACCGTCTTCCCACCTAACTAGACTAGAAAGGCAGGGAGAATATCGTGAGGGCGGAAGGAATGACCATCGAAAGCACTCAACATGTTCGATGACTTGGAAAGATTCGGAGAACCGAGAGTTTTCCAACAAGCCAAGGACATCACACACGTAGTAGTGCCTTCATCAACAACGGCACGTTTGATGGTATAGTTTGAATACTCCACATGGATTTGGAAATCCACATGGTAAGGCAAGCAAGGATTAACATTCGTGACGTCAAACTTGATAACCTTCAAGCCATTGGGTTCTAGATATCCTAAATAATAGAGTAAGGCATTCTTCTATGAAGGACACATCTGGAGTACCTCCAAAGCCGACATCGCACAAGGGGTTTGACCCAGGTCCTCAACAATAGAGTAGTTATGGGTGGCTCTAACATTTGGATTATGGGTAGATCGCTTAAGTACTCCTTTCAGAATACGAGGTAGTGGCTTCGATTTCTCAATCTACAAAGTCATCTCTGGAGGAGGAGGAGGAGATTCTAGACCAGGATTAATTTTTCTAGAACTATAGTCTCAAGATAGAGTGGCTACATCTATTTTTGCATCGACCATATTGATACATAAACGGTCGCCATCTTGTGACTGTTGGTTTTGACCTCCACCATCCACATTTCTGGAGTTTGAGGAGCTTGAGGCTAAGTGTTGATTATATGGGAATGGATTCGTCGGCACAATGGATGATTGAGCTAATAGCCTCACAACTTCTGCAATTTTGGGGCAAAAATGGGTAAGGTGATCATCTGTGCAAAGCTTACAGGGAAACTTCACCTTACGTATTTCTCATTTTCCCTCTCCAGCATTACTACCCATCTTCTCATTATTATTATTGTCCTTGGGTTTATTACCATTTTTCCCACCCTTGCGTTTATTGTGTCCTTTCTTCTTATTCCCTCCTGTTTGTTGGTTACCATTTGGGTTGGTCGACAATTGCATGGAATGTACATTTGTCGACTGAGTGGGGTTGGAAGACACAGACGAGGTTGGTCCTCCTGTAGACTGGCTTAAAGACAACTCTTTTAACTAGTTTTTCACCGACTCTGCGGACTTTACATTGACAGAACCTACAATTCCATCAGCATGAGGTCTGGGCTTTTGCCTAGGGTCATAAGTAGACCGCGGTGCATCAGGAAGAAGGTGGTATAACATCCCGGATTGGGCATATATCAAATCTAATTGTTGGGCCCTAAAGTTCACTTCTTCCTCAGTGGTAACCCCAGAAGTAACAACGTCCTTCGATATAGGAGCATGAAAAGTATTAAGAAACCATTCTAAAAGAAAGGTCGGGGGTATATGGGTCTTAATCAACCTCTTTCATCTATGCCACTCCTGGATATGGTCTGAGATATGAGTGGCGGTATCTTGGCGTAAATTAGACAATAGTTCTAGGCCAGCATCATAAAGAATGGGCAACTAGAAGTGGTTAAGAAAGACCATCACAAACTGACTAAAATTCCCATATACTCCCCTAGGTAGCTCAATATACTATTTCACAGCAACTCCAATGAGGGTGTGTTGAAATAATCTCAAATGAATAGAATCGTCGTTAAGGGAGTTTGTTGATCACCAAAGGTGAAAGGTAGTGACATGATCACCAGCATCCTCTCCATTCTTACCCTCGAACTTCAGGATGTCTAAAGGAAGTTTGCTATGGACCGGGGTCCATGTAGGATCATGACTCACACGGTCATTCATTAACTTAGACAAATATATCAAATTAACCATGGCCAGAAAAGGGAGACGGGGTTGCGACATCTGGCCCCAACCTCCCAGGAAATATTGTTCTTGCGTATTTGCAGGCCATCCAGGGTTTTGGTAAACACCATGACCATGTCCGGCATTATAAGGCCCTCCTCTAGGATTATTCATATAAGGTTGGTTGGGCATCATTCCAGTTGGAATGTTCTATTGAGGGTTATAGAAATTTCCCCCATCCAAATTAGATCTGGGTTGGGGGTTTCCCAAAGTGTGAAACTGACCTCCTCCAAGTTGGAAACAGGAGGATAGAAGTGGATTCTTCATGCCAAATGTATTGGTCGGAATCTTCGTCGAGGAGGTGGGGTTGTAGGACGAAACTTGAGTCGAAGCTTGTCCGCCAGGTTGACTATTCCACCTAGAAGTAGAGGATTGCACCCAGGGTTAAAATCAAGGATACCCCCCATATTAGGAGTCATTTGAGGGATTTGAGATCCACCAAATGAAAAAGGAGTATAGGGAGGTGTATTTCCCCCAAGCCCAATGTTAGCATTAGGGCCAGAAGCTAGGATGGAGTTC
>JZKD02S0871304.1:211890-248986 GCA_000966675.3 Picea glauca | reverse complement strand
AGTATTCATTTTAATTTTTTAATTTTTTATCCTTATCTTAAATAATTAAAAATAATTAAATAAATAAATAAATTTAGAGGTCTAAATTTGAAGTTTGATTTGCTCTACAATATAGTAAGATTTATGAATGTTGATTTGTTTTGCTATACAATATAGTAAGACCTAGCAAGACCTATGAATGTTGATGAAAGATTAGTTATAGTGAGATTTATAAATGCTGATGAAAGAATGATTGAAAAATTTAAATTACAAAGAAATTACTTGGAATGAAACATTCTTCTTTTTTATTAACATGTAATACTTTTGTAATTTTTAGTTTGGTGTCATTCTCACTCTGGGATTCCTTGCCACTTCTCAGAGATTGTACATGATGTGGATATGCCTTATGTAACTTCTTAGGTATTGTACATGATGTGGATATGTTTTATGTAACTTCTTAGGTATTGTACATATGTAACTTCTTAGGTGTTGTACAATTCTTAGTATGGTGTCATTCTCACTCATGAGATTCCTTGTTTCTAAATGATGTGGATATGTCTTATGTAACTTTGTAGGTATTGTACATAATGTGGATATGTTTTATGTAACTTCATAAGTGTTGTACATCTGTAGCTTCTTAGGTATTGTACATGATGTGGATATGTATTACGTAACTTCTTAGGTATTGTACATAATGTCGATATGTCTTGTACACAAAGGAATCAATAATAGGAAGTGTCATAAATTTTAAGGAAAAGAGAGTGCCACATGTAAAAGATATAATAGAAAGTGTCATAAATTGTAAGGAAATATGTAAGAGAATTCCACATGAAAATGAACATTTAGCATGAAGGAATCCCATAAAGTATATATGGTGTATATATACTTTATTCATATATCATTTTTTTTTTTCCCAAGGAAAAAAACCATAAATTTTGTTCATAAAGAGAAAATTTCCATTCTGAAGAATGCATGAGAAGTCATGCATTTAGACTCGCTAGCCTCTATCAACAAATCATTATGTCCTGAGCAACTAGGAAAATCCAACATCTAAAAAAAATTAAATACAATCAGAAGATCGTAGGGAGGTAGAACAAGCCTTGCATAGCAAAAAGAGGGACCAAAAGAACCCCATCACAGAACCACAAGTGCAAACCCAAGAAACAACCCCAAAACCTTGCTAAGAGAAAGCATAGGAAAAAAATCCCCAAAGGATCCCTAAAATCCGAACGGACCAGGTCAGAGCGGCATACATCCTCCCATAGAAGGGAGGGAAACAAAACCCCGAAACCCAACACTAAAAAACTGAACACGACATCACCTCCTTAGCACCAGAGATGAGGCTCTGAGTATACATCAAACCTTGAATGAACCAGCACCAGAAATGGGCAAAACAAAAGTAACATGCAAGAGGTCACATAGGAGAGAGATTGCCTCAAAAGATAATACACCAACAATGAAAGAAAAGGTGACCCAGACTACTAAAACACCAATAGGATCACGATCAAAGGCATAGGGATAGGGCATGAGACACCAGGGAATGCCCTGACTACTCCCCCCCAAAACCCCACCACTTCCATCGGCTTGGGAAAAGAAAAAAGAAACTAACAGATCAATGGAAAGGACCTCACTGAGCCACAACCTTGAGGAAGAAGGAAAGAGAGGCCATGAGAGGTTGATCCACACCCCCAAGAGATCGATGAAAGGAAAACAACTCTCGATGACAACCAAACTGACACCTGCAAACGCCCATGCAAAAAGATAGCAGCGGCTAAGGTTTCCCCTAGCCATAGAGCCCCCGCTCCAAATCCTTTATTCATATATCAATTATGTATGTGGCCATTCATTTTAATAAAATAGTACTTTAAATTTTTTATCTTGTCCTTTCTTTTTCAACCTTATTTTCCATTGCGATGTTTGGAGTATTCTTCTCTAAAGATGGCTTTATTGTTTCAACAAGAGAGAATATAATGACTCGGCTCATCTTCAAACTTGTATTTAATTTAAAATCTTCTAAAAAAAAAAAAATCACAAAAAAATCTCTTGAGGTATTTCGATCATTTTTGAGTGGTTCTAACCACTAATTTCAATTTCAAGTTGAATGTGGATAACTACTTCTTGTGGTAGCAAACAATGAAAGGTTTGTTTGGTTACAATGTTCTCTTGGACATTGTTTTAAGAACATAATAGAAGGAAAATCAATTTTAGCAAGTGACATGTGTTAAGATCTACTTCATATATAATGCCAAAACAATTTAGAAGATGTGATTGGATTGGATGAGCTCTTCTAGGGTTTGATGCACCCAACAAACTAGGGTTTCTATATTCTTAGAATCATCTTGTAGATAGAGTCAGCTCATCTTTTGGTGGATGGGCCTGATACTCTAAATGTCGTTGGAGAGTGAGAGGGCAGAAGCCCCCCCTTACAAGAGTGCAGTTTCCAATGAGCCAAACAGAGACAAAGGATCGTGGCCTCCTTTTGAACCATCGTTGCAATTTCATAAATTGGACCATCCAGTGGATCTGAACAAGGGAAAAGCCATGGAGATTGAACCAAAATATTCCCATCCAAAGGTGGCTCGAGAATGGGAACCGGTAAAATGCATTCCTCAAGCTTCTATAACACCAAGGTATGTTGTTAGTTCAGGGAGAGTGAGAGAGAAAACACAATATATGTGAGAACATGCACTAATTGGAAATTTTTTAGGGTTGTATCCATCAAAAATGGATCTAATTAAAAGGATCAATATCTGGTGGAAACCCAAGTGCCACTTTGATTCTGGTTGGGAGCCAAGGGTTTTTTCATTGCAATCTTTCATAATCTGGAAGATAAAGATTGTATTTTTGAAAATGGATCGTATTTTTATAACTCGGTTGGGCTCTATCTAATATTTTGGATAGAGCGCTTCAGTCTAGAAAAAGATGAATTCACCCATTCCCTTGCATGTATCATACTCTACTCAATCCCCCAGGAATTCTGGCTCGGGGAAATCTTGGCTGGGATCGAAAAAAATCTAGGGATCTATGTCAAATCATCTGAAACAACTTGTCATCTCCACTATACCTATTATGCTCGGATCTATGTTTATATGAATATATCCAAGCCCCTACCGAGATCCATTTTCCTAGAATACTAGGATGAAGAATGGAACCAAACCATTAACTATGAACATATTCCCTTTAGATGTAAGAAATGTCATGAAAATGGGAACCTATTTAGGGATTTCCCACTCACTCCCCCCCCCGAATTTGAGGTTCCTCCCTCTGATAAAATTAAATATGGTTTTACCCAGGTTCAATGCAAAAGAATGAAAAATCAAAAGAAACCAGTTGTCACCTCCTCCAAGGTTCCATCTACTTATAACTCCTTTCAAACCTTAAATAATATCCCTGGATCACAAGACCCAGAAGGAATCATTATGCATGTTGATAATGGACCTATGAAAGGAAAATCTAAAGTCATCATCGAACCAGTAATAGAACAAATTATTCCCAGTCCTGTTGCAATTCCTTTGGGAGATGACCAAATCATAGAAGAGGGAGGAGATATGTAGGTAGAATTGGATGAGAAAAAAATGGAAGAGATAGATATAGTTAGTTTAGAGGAAGCATATCACAAGGAGGAACTATCATCCATTGCTCTGGATCAACTCAGGAAATTTCACAAAGTCTACTTGAACTCGACGACAGGGGCTACCTCCAGATCTGGAGTGAGAATGTGTATTCATCATGATCCACTCAAAGAACTCTATAGATTTTAACCTTGTACTATTATTTAATACAAAAATATTCTCATTAAAAATAGAAAATATACAGTGGAACATACACACATTACATAGAGATTTCACCCTGGAAACCCAAACCAGAAAAACCAACAACCTGTTTAGAGTCGCACCTCTAATATTATATTCATAATATTAATTGTTTACAATAGAATATAAATAATAGGATCTCGTGACATCCAAACCCCTAATCCATTGGCCTGGATTAGTCAACAACCCTAATTCCTTAACCAAAACTAGAAAACCATCAACAAAAACCATGTGCCTAAAAACTGCAAAAAACAGATGCAAAAAATCACCAAAAACAAACCAATTTTTTTTCTTAGGGGCTCCCTCCCCTAACCCTCTCAGTTGGGGGGTGATAATCACCCCCCATACCCCCTTTTCTCCCATATCAGTGTACAATACATGAGATCAATTCTGCAAACAATACAACACATACCCAACATTCTCCCACTTGTTGTTTTCTTTGCATACAGGGGGTTGTAGGATTACATAGTCAACAATATAAGGAAGCAATGCCCATAGATCCTCTACACCAAGAGAACTTCTCAGTGCTCACATATTTTTTTAATGAATCTGCAACATTCTCCAAAGTGTCCACCTTCATCAGCAACACCTTCTTGTATTCAACCATGTCTCTTACAAAGTAATACAAAACATCAATATGATTTTTCTTTTAATGATAAGTCAAGTTCTTCGCTAGGAATATTGCACTCTGACTGTCACAATATATCCTTACAACTTGTTGTACCAACCTAATACTTGAACACAATCTATGTAACTATACTACCTTGTTTGCATGAGTGGCTTCCATGTATTCAACTTATCTAGTTGAGAGTGCCACTGCAGACTGTATTTTTCTCATCCAACTGATTTCTCCTCTATAGAGGTTAAACACATACCCATTTTTATATCTTATGTGATCCATATCTCCAACCCAATCTGCATCCGCAAATCCATGTATGTCCAACACTCTGTCCAATCCTATTCTTCCTTGGTAGAACAATCCATAACTATTAGTGCCATGCAAATACCTAAAAACCCTTTTTACTGTTGTCCAATGCACCTTCCCTAGTTTTGACATATACCTACTCAAAACTCCCACTACATGTGCAATTTTTGGTCTAGTACAGACCATTGTGTACATCAAACTGTCAACCACACTCGCATATTGAACACATGGCATGTCCTCTTCCTCTTCCTATGTCTTGGGACACTGATCCACACATAACTTTACACCTATAGGAATAGGAACCTTGACCGTTTTACATTCCTACATATTAAACCTTTGCAATATTGTCTCGACATATTTCCTCTTATTTAACCAGAGTTTCTTGTTTTCCTGATCTCTTTCAACTCAAACTCTATTTTCTCTGATTCTTCCTTCCTTGGTAGGACTTCATGTTTGACAACATATTTGATTTCTCTAAATACCACATCTTGGCTATACACTTCGTTCTTAGTTTCTAAGTTCCAAAGCTTATAACCTTTCAAACCGTCTGTATACCCAATAAAGATACACTTTTCAACCTTTTTATCTAGCTTAATCATGTTTTCCATTGGAATGTGAACATAGGCCTCACAACCAAGTACCCTAAGATGTGTGAGAGAGGGTTTCTTACTATTCCATACCTCATGTGGAGTATTTTCATTCAGTGTTGATGAGGGTGATATATTGACCAGGTAACATGCAGTACCCACTGTCTCTGCCCAAAATTCCTATCCTAACCCGACACCACCGAGCATGCACCTTGCTTTTTCCATCAACATCTTGTTCATCCTTTCTGCAACTCCATTATATTGAGGTGTATATGGAGTATTCTTCTTCCTTGTTATACCACACTTCTTATAGAATTCTTCGAATTCATTTCCATATAACTCTCCACCATTGTTCGTTCTCAACACCTTACTTCTTTTCTCTGTTTGATTTTCCACAAGAGCCTTCAACTATTTAAACTTGTCAAAGACTTCATCTATAAATGAGACATAGTACACATATTTTCCTAGTGATGGAACCGACACAAGTCCAAACACATCATTGTGCACCAACTTTAAAACTCCCTCTACCCTCGTTGCACCAAAGGGGAATCTTAACCGATTATGCTTCCCATATACACAATGTTCACATAAATCAAAATTCATACAACATTTAGACATACCTTCAACCATACCTTTACCATGTAGTGGTCAAAATCCCTTCTCTCCAATATGCCTCATTCTTTGATGCCACAACATAGTCTTTTCTCTAGATATTGTAGGAGTTTTTTCTTCTTCAACTCTAATCTCATGAACAATGGAACTATTACACCCATCACTAACAGTTCTTCCTTTCAGTTTATACAAAGTTCCAATATGAACTCCCTTCAACAACACCATCGCTCCTTGAACCATCTTGCAGGTTTCTTTCTCAAATATTGTTTTTACCCCTGCATCGTCCATTTTTCTTATAGAAATCAAAATTTTGGCCAAACCTGGGATGTGCAGAACACTAGGGAATTTTATAATCCTTCCATCCATGAGCTTCAACTTGACTTTTCCTCGTCCTATGATTAGATGTCGATTCATCAATGATCACCTAGGAAAAAAAACCTCCATCGTACCTTTCATATTCATAGAGCCACTCCCTATGGGGAGTCATGTGAAAGGATGTGTCTGAGTCAACCAATCATTACTCATGATATGCATGTGTTCTTGAAGAATCCAAGTACACACCCCCTCCTTATTCCGAGGAGGTTTTTCTTATGTAGAAGGAGAATCTTCAGATCCCTTCCCTCTCTCAACACTTTTGGATCTAAATTGCTTCTTGTAGTGCCCTTCTTTTCCATATCTCCAACATACCTTCACAAACTTTCTAGGAGATTTAGATCTACCCTTATATTTAGATCTCTCACTTGAGCACTTAGATCTACTTCTTTCATGGGAGCATCCTCTTGCAAATAATGCTTATATGCTTTCTCCTTCCATGTTCTTCCACCTCATCTCCTACAACAATAAGGATGATACCACATCATCAAAACTTAAAGTAGTTTTATTACTACCTATGGCCACAACTAGACTATCCCACGAGTCTGGTAAAGAGAAAAATAAAATGATACACTTCTCTTTATCTGAAATTTTAATATCAACAGATAATAATTGACTTACCATGGTATTGAAAGCATTCAAATGATCTGTCACCGACTCTCCATCTTTCATTCTCAGGTTATATAGCTTCTTCTATAGGAATAGTTTGTTTTCCAGGGACTTAGAATGATACAAAGTCCCCGACTTATCCCATAATGCCTTGGTTGTAGCTTCCCCTAACACATTCATCAATACTAAATCTGAGAGACACAATCGGGTTGTGCTCTTCATCTTCTGATCCAAATTTTTCCAGTCTTTTGTTGATTTTCTTGTAGGTACAGTACCTAGATCCACTGTGAGCCAATGATCTTTGTCCACCAACATATCTTCCATGTTGAACTTCCACAACAACAAAATTTCCCATTAAATTTCTTGATCTCTATTTTCGAACTTATCACCATTTCTTTTCACTTGAAGAATCAACACCACAGATCTCCCACTGTAGCAAAGATTATCACAAAACTGAGCCAAACCCATGCCCACAAAGGAATCCCCTTGAAGCCAATAATTGCTCTGATACCAAATGTATATTTTTACCTTGTACAATTTTTAATGCAAACAAATTATCAATAAAAAAAAATATATACAGTGGCACACACACATTACACAAAGATTTTACCCTTGAAACCCAAAACGGGAAAACCAACACCCTGTTTAGAGTCGCACCTCTAATATTCTACTCATCATATTCATTAATGTTTAAAATACAATATACATACAGGATCCCACGACATCCAAACCCCTAATCCACTGACTCAGATTAGTCAACAACCTTAATTCCTTAACCGGAATTAGAAAACCATTAGCAAAAACCATGTGCCAAAAAACCACCAAAAAATGACCAATTTTTTTTTATGGAGTGATAAGCATCTCCCAGACCCCCTTTTCTCCCATATCAATGTACAATACATGAGATCAATTTTGCAAAGAATATAACACATACCCAACAACCCCCACAAATGTTTGAAGGAAGAGAAGTGGCGTGGTAGAAAATCTACTCAACAGTTAATCCATGAAGTTGGAAGCTATATGGTGAATCAAGGGTAGATCCAACTGCTTACAAATATGTTATTTCCCATTCCTACGATATTCCTCATGAATATAGTCTATTGAAACATATGAGGCCTTAATGAAAATATTAAACAAAGACTTCTTAAAAATCGTATAATGGAGGAGAATTTGGATATTTTATTTTTGCAAGAAACCAAATGCGTTGGCTCAAAAGATGATTCCATATTCACCAGGTGTTGGAAGAAAGATAAATTTGCTAATACCAATACCATAGGTTCAATAGGTGTTCTTTCTATACTATGGAATCCAACATATATCATTCTTGATAACTTATTTACCTCTAAATGGACCATTTCATCCCGGTATAGAGCTATTGGCTTAGAAAAAGAATGATATATTATAAATGTATATGTTCCTCCTACCTTCATAGAGAAACCTTATTTTCTGAAGAATATGGAGATTTAAATAGAAATCATACAAAATCACAAATGGATACTCAGAGGGGACTTCAACATTATTCTGTCTTTGGATGAGAAAAGAGGGGGCAACCGTAGACTAGAAAATGATAGTAAAGGATTAAAAAATATCATAGAGGCATTATTCTTAGTAGATATGGAGAACATAAATGGAGTCTTCACTTGGTCCAATAGGCACTCTGGCACTCAACATATTTATTTTCTCTTAGATAGATTTATGGCCTTAGAAAACCTGATGTTGGAAGGTCATGCCATGGAATCCAATATCCTCAATGTGGTTAGCTTGGACCATTGGCCCATTCAACTTTGGATGGATATCACAAGCACTCCCATGCAAAATCCATTCATATTTGAAAAATTATGGTCGTCCCATCTTGATTTCCAATATAATGTTTAGAAGTGGTGGGAAAAAGAAGCCATTCCCTATGGAACCTTGATGCATAAATTCCAATAAAAGTTGAAAATATTCAAGCTAAATTTCAAGGAGTGGAATAAGAATAATTTTGGAAACATATTTCAATCACAAATAGAATTGGAGTATAAAATGAATAATATTCAACAAACAATCCTAATGCAGGGATCTACAGAACAAATTCAATTAGAGGAGGTGAGATTCAAACAACAATTGGAGGAAAGGTATTCCCAAGAATAAATATTCTAGCAACATAAATCAAGAATCCAATGGCTTAAAAGAGGGGGTGGATACCAAATTTTTTCACCACTCTATGATCCAAAGGAGTCATATCAATAACATAAAAAAACTCGAAAATACTCAGGGTCAATCCCTCCTGGAGCATGTAGACATAGAGAAGGAGATAACTAACTACTATGAGGATATTCTCTCAGAGCCTTACCTAGATCGCTCTGAGGCCATTAACAAAATCACTATGCACATCCCCTCTTTATTTTCATAAGATCAAAATTATGCTCTCCTTCGATCTGTGTCTTTGGAGGAAGTAGATCAAGCTATCAAGGAGATGCCTATTGGAAAATCTTCGGGTCTAGATGGGTTTACCACAATTGTTTTTCACATTTGTTGGACTTTGGTCAGAGAGGAGGTATGGAAATTTATTGAAGACACTCTCTACTCTGGAGAGGTTATCCCTGCATTGAATGCCACTTTTCTCACCCTCATCCCCAAATAGGAGAAGKTCACACATCCCAACTAGTTTCAGCCAATTGCACTCTGCAATTTCATTTACAAGATAATCACCAAGGTAATTTCTCTTAGGATTAAACCCCTTGTTCCTTTTATCATCTCACATGARCATACTAGATATGTGGAAGGGTAACAAATTATGGATAGTTTCATTCTATCCCATGAGTTCATCCATTCTCTAAAATATTCTGGCACCCTGGGTATGCTCATTAAGCTAGACCTCTCAAAAGATTTTGATAAACTCAGTTGGAAATACATGCTCTCCCTCCTTCGTGATTTCGGTTTTAGTGAAGAATGGGTAAATTGGATCACAAAGCTGATGTATTCAACCTTCTTTTCCATTCTATTAAATGGTGTCCCATCTAAACCATTTTATCCCTCTCATGGAATCCTCCAAGGAGATCCCTTATCCCCTTTTCTCTTTGTCATCATGGTGGAGGGGCTTAGAAGATATATTAAAGTAGTCACTATTGAAGGCTCACTCAAAGGACTCACTTTGCATGGTATAAACCTCCCCATCTCACACAATCATTTTTTTGATGATAATATGATGATGGGAGTTCCCATTTTCTAAGAAGCTCGATGAATACTTGCAATCCTTAATGACTTCAGTAACGCCTTTGGCACCTCTATCAACACAGAAAAATCCCATATCTTGTTTTTCAATACCCCTTGAGCCATTCAATCCCACATTACTCTTATTATTGAATTTAGTATGAGCTCCATTCTGTCCAAATATCTTGGCATCCCGCTTATTAATAATGCTCTAAAAAAAGGTTCATGGGAATATCTTCTTGTTGCCATTGAAAAAAGACTAAACTCCTAGACCTTTCATATCTTGAATACAGTTGGTCATCTTATTATTTTGAAATTGGTGTTGGAAGTTATCCCCATCTATGTATTCTTAGCCATGGTTTCCCCTAAATATGTCCTTAAAATCATCAAAAACTTCCAAAGAAGGTTCCTCTAGTAGGGATCCAAAGAAGGACTAAAGTGGGATATTGTGAGTTGGGACAGGCTTTTCAAGCCTAAATTGGCTAGTGGTCTAGGCTTAAGGGATCTCCAGTTTCTTAATTAGATTCTATGGGCTAAGGTTTGGTGGAGATGGCTTAAAATCCCCGATGACTTATGGGTCAATCTATGGATGCACAAGTATATTCCAACATTAGAAGAAGATCAATTGATCCGCTAGAATGAATGCATAGAAGGCTCCCTAATATGGAATACTTCCTGGAAGAATAACTCAATTATCAAGCATCATACCTTTTGGGAAAAAAGAGAAGGTCGAGAGGCCTTATTTTGTTCATACTTATGGCAACAATTTCCACCTTTGAACCAATGTGATCAGTTGGCGGAGATTTAGGAAAACATTAATCAATATTAGTATAACACAACTGCCAATTATTGGAAGCATTGTCTCTCTACCTCATCGTGGAGAATTTGGAAAACCACCCATGAAAATATCAACATTTTAGAGGAAATAAATATGAAATCTTGGTAGGATGAAGTAGCACGAAGAAAAAATAGAATTAAACATGGTCCAGACACCCTTTGATAGGGCCACTCCTACACAGGGAATTTTATGATTAAATAAACTTATGGTATGAAAGCTTAATTTCATCTAATTCCCAAAGAAAACATCTAGGGAAACATCTACAAGGTTAACTTATGGCCCAAAGTCAACTCTTTTATATGGATTTTTTCCCATAAAAGCATTCTTACTTGGGATAATCTCATGAATCAGGGATTCATAGGGCCCTCGGTTTGTCCCCTATGTCAGTAGTTCAAAGAAACTATGGAACACTTGCTTAATTATTGTTCATATAGCTCTTCTATCTAGGATCAAGCAACCCAAACAATGTGCACTTCTATAGACAAAGGGACAACATCGTCAACACTATAGTAGAATGAAGATTACTGGAATTTAAGAACCCAATTCTGAATTGCATTTTAGCTCTTGGCTATTTTCATTCTTTGGCAACTTTGGAAAGATTGCAACAAAATAATGTTTCATTCAACATAGTTACCTTGGGAACAAATTTGACCCAAAATTCAAGATTGCATCCTAGAAATGATCTGTATCTCCAAATAGATGGAAGATGATCTTAAGTGTGATAGGAAGGAGAATACCATACTCCAAAAATGGAACCTTTATCTCACCTCGGCTCTAGATATCCAAACCTCTCACTCAACCTCTACCAACAACCCCTCTAGATGACAGAGACCTACTTTGGGATTTTTCAATATTAATTTCAATGGAGCCTCTAAAGGAAACCCAGACCCTACTGGTTTTTGTGTTATCTTAAGAAATGATCAGGGGCTAATTCTCAACATTACAACAGGTAGTATAGGTTATGATATTGTTGCACGGGCACAAAAAACTCCCAATTTTCTTCTCTTACCGCCTCTCTATAAGAAGAAAATCCCCCCCCCTTAAAAATATTCCTAATGGAACCCTTTCTCTCTCTCTCTGTGTGTCTCATGCAAATGGATAAGCCCAAGTTTTTCCTCCCGCTCTTCCCACTTTACCATTTCCAGTTTCTCTTTAGATCACTTCAATCCATCGATTTGCACCCTTTCTTCCACCCACACCACCAATATTGGCACACTAGTGATTCCTTTGTCGATACATCAACCACCTTCCTCCAAAATTGGCCTATACGTCAATGTGATTCCACTAAACCTCACTGAGACACATCTTTATTACTTGAAAAGTTCACATGATCGGTGCCTATGCATTGTAATCATTCACACAATTACCTTTGCCATACATGTGCCTTTCAACAACTGAATTCTTTTCACCTTCGTCGATACATCACATATTGACAACGCTCCTCCCTTTCTCCATGATACACTATGTATTGTTGAGGTTCATCTCTCCCTCGTCGATGCGTTTTGTGTTGACAAGTTTCCATCTTCTATCATCGATGTGCCAACAAAAGGATGTCGACCTCTCATCCTCAATGAGCACATCGGTGATGATCTTCATTCTCTTGCTAACACTGACCCTGTCGTAAATCCACTTCTTCATCTCGAGGCCCATCTTATCCTCGTCCATATTGAATCCTTCTTGTTGCGTCTGCTAATCGGTCTCCTATAATTTCTAATGATTAATATTTATATGCCCAACTGATAATTGATGATTGATTACATACTACAGATGATCTGCTTCATGTCGCAATTGTAATCAAGTTTGTTTATGTTCCCAACAAATTTCATTATGCATACCATACCAACTTGTTTACTTTGTGCTTCTTCATTTTATGACTAAACCATGATCATGAAAGTATCTTCTAGCCTCAAATTGAATAACCAAAACATATTTGGTCTTGCTCTGGTTCTGAAATGAATCTTAGAAGAACATTGGTCATCCCCACTCCAAAATCGTGTTAAGCGCTCCAAATGTCAATTGATTTATTTTGTGGAGATATAATTGTATGCTACTAACATATTAACTCAACCTCAACAGATGAACTAAGAGCCATTACAACATTGATGACACATGAACTGATGAAACTAAAGTTGGGAAAAGAAACAACGAAAATGGGATCCAAAATTTCATTTAAAAATGCCTTTGAGAATAATTTTTTGATGTTTGTCAAAGCAATTTTTTCATCCCCGAAAGAGGCCAATCATATGATTTTATCCATTACGATTCCAACCCAACTCAAGTAATCGAAGTCGGAGGCCCAGAAGTGCCAAAACCATCACCAGGAAATTCTTTCCCAAAACAACCTCATTAGTTGTTACACCAATGAAATGATTGAATCACATGGTCAATTGGCTCATTGAAAGTCCCTTCCCATGATTTTCACAGTGAAAAATATAGTACCCCAATCAGAGGTCGTATGAGAAAGTTGAAAGCAGTTTAAATCTCCTCCAATAGTGTTAGCATAAGGTTTACATTCTTGGGTTCTTCCTTCCATGCAAAATCACTTTGGTATAATATTTGTTTATTAGCACAAATTATTTAACATTTTAAATTTGAATAATTTTAATTTATTTGAAAGTTAAATTATTTAAATTTGAAATGTGTGGAATCAAGCTAGAATTTAAAAGTTTTCAAATGCTTCCCAAAACCCTCGCCCTAATTTTTCCCTCTCCACGTCACCCCATTCAAAGGGAACACACCCAATAAAAATTCACAATAACACACTTTGAATAAAAAAGAGGAAAATAGTGAAATGCAAACCGAAAACGAAGAAAGTAACACCTTTGAGCTCTGACCTCAACTACCAGAGTTAAGACAAAGTCTGTGGATGAACACCAACGAGGTTAAGACAAAGAAGTTTGGTATCAACCGACGAGGTTAATACAAAAATATACATTACCAACTGGAGCCATGTAACACCCTTGTTTCCCCCAGTCTTTAAATATAAGTATTATCATGGCCAAACTATAAACAGATCTGGTAGGTGATCATGGGAAGACAATGGACCTTGATTTATTTTGTAATATGCATATTTGATTTTTAATGCAATAGAGAAATATTGTTGAACTATTGTTGAAGGGATGGCCTTCATGGGTTACGATGTCATGAGAGGAATGGTGCAAGAGGGATGTAATTACTGGTTGAAATGACCTTTCCAGGTAGTACCCTATCAAATTAAAAACAATGTAGACTCTGAACTGTCCTTTTCCTAGAAACTTGATTACCAGTCAAGCTAGTAGCTAGGTAGTCTCATCAAGAATTAATGAAGGATGGGAATAGTACCATTAGGAAGCTTCTGACATGACCCACGAGGTCAATGGGAAGACTACATGAAAATAGGAGGAGGACATATAGAAGGGGGAAGACGCACACGGTTGGAAAAAGGCATGAGCATTGGAGATAGAGGGAGAGAAGTCTTTGGTTCATGCAACAAGGAAGGGAATAATATAAGACTTTCCTTGAAAATATTGTAGAAATCCTCTCGTGGCATCATATCCTAGCTCGGTGGTGGATGGTTGTAATAGTGCATAGTGCAAACTTGCCTATGGTTGGGTGGAGAGTGATTCACCCTTTAGTAATGGCCAACATATCTCAATTTGTAGATAAGTAACTTGTCATGTTTCTATGTATTGATTTTAATGCATGTATGGTTGGATGGTCAGTGTGATAATTTTGGGTATGAATATCTGACTTGTGAGCTTGATTGTGTATTTTTGGAGATGGTCATGTGTTTTCATAGAATATATATATCCATGAGAAGTCTTGTGCTTTTTTTTACATACAGTCTCTATCTCTATTGAAATAAATGCAAGTATAAGTTTATGAAAATATTGTGTGAATGGTAAATGTGGGAAGGCTATGCACTATTGTGTCCATATATATGTGTGTGTGTGTGTGTGTGTAAGTGTATGCACCTGCGTAGTGCAGTATTGAGATCCCTGTAGTGCATGAGTTTTTTCGAGGTATGATGAAACTAAGGCATCCTCAAAAGGAAATGGGTATGCCTTGGACCTAGGTGAGGGTTCTTGAAAACTCAGAAAATACTAAAGGAGGAAGAGGGGAAGCCCTCGAAAAAAATTGGCTAAGTTATGAGTTGGGATATTAAGCCAGAGAAAACCCTAGCTTGCCTCGATAAATCATAGTCATTGATTTGGCACGATGGTTAGATATGGGCCCTTTATTAGATCAAGGGTGATATTTAATCTCGACCGTCGATTTGGTAGAGTGGAGAGATCCTGACCCTCCATCAGAGCAAGGTATAGCTCCCGCTGAGGGTGTACTCTAAATCAACGAGGACCATTGATCTATCAGAGGGTGTCTTTGGTATATTTTGGATCGTTAGATCCATCATGTTGGATGTGGTTGGAGTCCTACGACATATATGGCCCAGTTCCATCACAATCGTTGGATCTGGCATAGCGATTAGATCTCAGTCGTAGATTGCAAGGGGAGTGTTTTTGGAGTCCCATAGTTAGAATAGCCTTGGATGCCGAAGTGGAGGTGTTTCGAAAGGGGAATTCAGAGGGACAATCAGGGTTGTCCATCGGGGAATAACCCATGATAAAACTCCACTCTCTATCATTGTGGTTCTCATTTAAATGAGACTAAGAGATGAGGTGATGCTAGCATTACATGTCAAGATGACATGGAATACCAACATGTGTCAGCATGTGATTGAAGGAAGCACCAAGGGGAGTGCATGTTGGATCATACCTTGGGACAAGTCTCATCAAATCTGAACTATCCAATCCATGAGATATAGAAATATCGATCGCCCTTTAGAGGAGGTTGTTCAGATTGATCGTGGATACCAGGAATGGATTGAATGCAATGGGAGTACTCCGAGGTTAAATCTGGTCCATCGATTGAAGGGTGTCTGTGATGAATCCTAGTCATTGATGTGTCGCAGGACTTACCATTTCCTTGGAAATTTTTAACAAATGGAGGTGAAGTTAGAGTGACGAAGGAGCTATCCTGGTGGTTAGCGTGCCACGGGTAGGAAAAGTGTCATCACTTGAACAGATACTCCAAGTACATCCGTGACAACGTGTATGCCACGTCAAGTACATGTGGAGGTCCACGTGTCGAGCAGTGGTTATTCCATGTGTTTTGGTCTTTTGGAATAGCGAGGGGATGACCATGACACGATGTGAGTGTCATGCGTCTTGCCATTGTGTATTGGGGGTGACAGGTGTCTCCTTAGGAATGGCCCAAGACCAAGGGTTGTATAAGAGGGGGGTTGGGAGACCTAATGAACCCACCCTAAAATCATGTCCATCATATCTCTTTGAAGAGATATTGATCTTCCATCATAAGGTTCCTTTTGGAGTGCCTTTTTGGAGCTCCTAGATGAAATGATGACCATTGATATGTTGATATTGAAGGAGATCAAAGAAGGAGATATGATCATTGATGCATCGGGAAAGGAGGAGCTCTGAGAGGATATATAGGTTGTCCATCATGAAACATTATTTGGAGTGGAATTGGCTGGAGACTCTCTAATGAAGAAACTCCACAAATGAAAAACCTATATTGTCCATCTACTAAGGTCTGAGGGATATTGCAGACGATCTGGAGACTAAGACTACAATTTAGTTTGTTCATAAAAAAAAAACATAATGTCTTTTATGAGAGAATCTATTATTGTAATTATTACTTTGACCTCTGGAGTACTCATAGGACCCAGTACTTTAGCATTCAACTTTGTATTTAATCCTTTTATTTCAGAATCTTTTGTCTTGGATGAAGCTTCAACTTGTTTAATGTTGTCAGGATCAACAGACAAATTAATATTCTTGTACTGCAATCTTTAAACTCTTTCATTTGACCTATTTGTAATTCTCTCAAAAATTGTCTCTTTGTTCAATTTTTCAACCTTCTTATTTAATGTTTCCAATTTAATATACGATATCAAATACACCTCATAAACCCCTATACCACTCTCTTGATTCAACATAATTTTTTCCCTAGGTTGCACCTTATTCAAATTGATATCCAACTTACTAGTATTATAGGCCTCTCAAAGCATTTTTTTCTCATACTTTGCAACCTTTGGCTCTAGATAAGCCATCATAATCACTTCAATATCATAATTTAATGTGGATAAAACCCTTGGAGCAAATTGATCATCAATGATCAAAGGGGGCACATTTTGTCTCTTTAACTACTTTCCTTTTGTTTTCTTGGTAACTACAATATTAGAAAAATGATCTAACTATTGAAAGCACTAGACAATGACAAAAATGATCTAACTATTGAAAGCACTAGACAATTACAATTGTGGTGGAGCCATGGTTATAGAAACCATAACACTGGTAAAAATGAAAGGATTGCAAAGCACTTGAAGATATTATATTAGAAATAGTAACACAAAGAGAACAATGGAATAGATTCTCCAGTCATAGTGCTATAATAAATTAAAACATGTAGAGGTACTTACCACTATCATGGTAGAGGAAGAATAAAAATTAGACTAAGGAAATATAAACCTTGAGGCACTTTCTATGGAGGTGGAAGTAGAAATATAAGCAACAGAAAAAAGAAAAAAAAAATAATCAAAATCATATCAGAAATATAAGGAATGAAAATAAATGGATATGTTGACTCATGTTTCATAGCCTCATCGTCTCTTTTAATCCCATTCATATCAAGCCTCTCCTCACTTTCTTCACCTTCTCTCTTCTTGTTTTTATCACCGCCATTACTTTTGTCCTTCTCTTCATCATCCCCCCCTTCTTAAGAAGTTGTCTTACACCACCTACTACAAATAACTCATTTGTGTAGCATCATTAGGACATGGATATGTATGAAGGATGGTTTCCTTGTTATTCATAGATATTGCATTAGGTTGAGTATTTGTCTCACCTTGTTTATTATCTTCTCCAATAGTAAAATTAATTTTTTTGACCACTTCTTCTTGAAGAAGTGTCAACTTATGGAAAATTTTAAGGTTTAAAATCCATGCTTAGTTGTCCAATGACCTTGTGCATATTTTCCCAAACCACCAACACCTTTAAATCCCATATTAATAGTAATATCATATGCAGGATCATAAGTCAATTCATTTTCAAAATTTTATTTCAGAAAAGATCCAATGTTATCCTATGAATTTTGTTGGCCCTCTTCATCATCTTCCCTATGCAATTTTTCATATAACTTTGAAAATTCCAAGGAAATATCTCCATACATTTCAACTACCTTTCCCAAATAATGTCTCATAAGACATTGAATACCTCTCTTGTGGTTATTCCAACCTTCCTCAATCAATTGTTTCATGTTATCAGTTGACAAGGTATAAATATTATGCTTAGTGTTTGGAAGAGAATCATTAGGGATTATACTAAAGGTAGAATACTCAAGGACTGTTTATTTTTATCCCTATGAATATGATTTCCTAGTTTTCTCTTTCTCTTCTCACCGGCGAATAATAACCTCTTGGACCTTGGGTCAACTTATTTTTATTCAACTCTTCGATATAATTAAGAAATAGATGTCTATAGCATGGCTATAGCTGGAAGGATAAGAATAGTATTGATAATGATAATGGTTTTAGGTGGATGAAGATAATATTAAATGTGAGCCCTTGATCTATTACCAAGATCAATAAAAAAAATCCACTCACATATGTAGAAAATAGTTATTGTGTGCTAGTGCAATATATAAGATTGTGGTTTGAGAGTTCAAAATTATGCCTCAAGCATTCTTCTTCTTATTTGGTTTGGTATCAAAGCTCAAGGCAAGGTGCTCCAACAAATTCATTGGATATGGAGGGTATAAGTGATAAAGGTATCATACAGGAGCAGGGAATCAAAGTGTGAGGTGTTGACACTAAAGAGAGACAATGTTGCATAGGTGAGAAGCATTGCTACATTGTTGTTGTATGGAGAGAAAAATCATTTATTCTCTAAAACAAATTCCCCAACACCTTACATGGATTAAAGGTACTCCATCAATGTCTTTTCCACATTTAGGATTGAGATTCCATTTGAGAAAGGGTTTTGTGTTGCCTACATGAAGGAGTCGGTGTTTCTATTTGTTGGATTCACTATGTGCTAGAGGGATAGAAGCTACCAACACAAGATTTCAAGAGTCATTGTTTTGAATTGAGGAGTGATAGTTGTGTCTACAAGTGTGAACCCCATGAACTAAAATCCCTCCAAATCTGAAATCACTGCCGAGAGAAGAGGCAATTCAAGAATTGTTTTAGCATATAGTTGTATTATTGGTCCTTCATTAGATTTCTTGTTTATAAGCCATGTTGAATTTGAAAAACTCCTATCTAAATGAGGCTAGTAAATTAAATGATTTGAATTATGTGAATTGAAAATTTAAGATGAAAACATTAATGGAAGGTTACAACATTTGGTCGACTATAAATGGTGATGAATTCAAACTAGATAATCCTCAAGCAACGATTGAAGATTGGGATAAAAAAGAAAATAAGGCTAAAGTTCTCTTACAAATGTCTATGAAACATAACATCACTCCTCACATTAGAGATTTCCAAATACCTACTAAAACATTATGAAATGGAAAATTCAAATGGAATTTTGTTTCTTAAAAGTAAGCTTCTTTCAATTAAGATGGAACATAATGAAAATATTAGTGCTTATTTGTCTAGAGTAAAGGAGTTGAGAGACAAGCTTCGTGATATAATAAGAGAAAAAGTATCAAGAATTGATTTAGTTACTATTATTTTAATGGAACGTGGTCAAAATACTAAGGTTTTATCACTAGTCTTGCAGCTAGGGAAAAGGTATTGTTTTTTGATGGCTTGATAGGTATTCTCATGCAAGAATAAGAGATGATGAAAAATCTTGAAAGTAGATAGGATTCCATAGATTTGGAATTGATGGCCAAAGGAAAGCAAACTTTCAAGGGAAATCCATGGATGAAAATAATGGAGGCATATCATAGTCAAAGTCACAACAACCAAGGACATCATCAAAAAGACAAAAAAACTATGTCTAGAAGTAAAGTAACTATTTTTATTGTGGTAGGCCCAGGCATTATGAAAAATACTACAGGGTTAAGAAGTTTAATGAATCCAAGTATAGAAGATAAGAAGGAAATTTCATTGATAAAGAAGGAGATGCAAAAAATGATTTCAAGCTATTCATTTTAGATGTAGCTTTATATACAAAAACAAACAAGTGTGATGCTTAGTTTATTTATTCAAAATTATCACTACATATGGTGTGTAACAGAGATTGGTTTTATGATTTTCATGAGAGAAATAATAGTGCAAAAAAATTCTTAGGAGATGGTAGGTTTCATGAAATAAAAGGATGTGGTAATGTATGTGTGCAATTACCAAATAGATGTGTAAAGAAAATTGAAAATGTGATGTATGTACCTAGAATCAAGAAAAACTTAATCTTTGTTTTAGGGATTGCAAATAAAGGAATGAAGATTGAATTTGTAAAGAAAAGTTGATTTGTGAAGGACATGCTTAATAACAAGAAAGTGATTGTAGAAGGAGTCAAAATGGGAGGAATTTATAAGCATGAAGTTGTCAAGCGAGGAGTGGGAAGAAATTGTAACTCCATTGGATGATTATTACATTAGCATGAAGATCAATAAATACACAAAGATGCACCAATTGGTCTTCTCCAACGTATGACTCTTCCTATCACCTATGATGCTTCATATGTACATTACTATTACAATTAATTCAAATACAAAGGATTACGTGTCCAATGTCTCCCCCCTTAATCTGAAGGGGTGTGTGTGAGTCCAAGCATCATTCCAAACTTTTCAAAATTTTCTCTTCCAAGCGGTTTGGTGAATATGTCTATAATTTGCTCATTTTTGGAACAATTTATTAAGTGGATAGTCTTGGCCTCTACATGATATCGAATCATGTTATACTATGTTGATGTTCTTGGTTCAATCATGGAATCTGGGATTCATGGCTAAGTTGATTGCATAAGTATTTTCAACTAGAAGAGGAGTAGAGTTCACTTGTTTCTCCTACAAATATTCAAGTATTTTCCTAAGCCACCCAATATCTTTTGTCTCTTTTGCAGCTACCACATATTTTGACTCTGTTGTGGAATCTGTTGGAACTGATTGTTTGCATGATCTCCAGGAGACAACTATTGATTCAAGACTCATAATATATCCTAAATTTGATACTCCATTTTCCTTATCCCTATCAAATTATGAATCGTAATATTCGATCAAGTTGAAGTCATCCACCTTAGAGTACCTGAGTCCAAAATATTGAGTACCTTTCAAGTATTTTAGAACTATTTTTGCAGCAAACCAATGTCCTTTGCAAGGGTTTTGCATGAATGTGGAAAGAATCCCAACAAAAAATCAAATGTCTAGTCTGGTGGTAGTAAGATAGATAAGACTTCCCACAAGTTGTCTATACTTGGTTGCATCCTCAAATTCATTCCCTTATTTTGATGTGAGTTTCAAATTATGTTTCATTGGAGTAGAAACATGATTGTGCTCATCCATGGAAAACTTGTTCCACAATTATCCAATGTACTTCTTTTGGGATATGAATATGTACTTTGGATTTTGTATCACTTCAATTCCCAAAATAGTAGTGAAGATGTCCCAAATCTTACATCTCGAAGCCTTTATTCAACTCTTTATTTATGAATGCAATGTAGTTCACATTGTTCCCTGTTATGAATAGATCATATACATATAATACAAGATACACAACAATTTTTCCAATTTTCTTGAAAAACAAAGTTGCATCATCAAGATTCTCGTAATTTAATTTCATAAGATGCTTGGTTAAATTTTCATACCATGATCGTGGTTCTTGTTTCAAGCCATATAAGGATTTGATGATCTTGCATACCTTATGTTCTTGTCCCTTCACAACAAAGCCTTCTAGTTGAGACATGAAAAAATTCTCTTTCAAGTCTCCATTCGAGAAGGAAGTCTTCACATCCATTTGATGAATTTTCCATCCATTTTGTGTTGCCATGGAAAATAGAGTGTAGATGGTATCCCATTTTGTTGTGGGGGGTAAATCATCCTCATAATCAACACCTTCTTTCTGTGAAAATCCTTTTTCCATGAGCCTTGATTTGTGCTTGTCAAGTGATCCATTTGATATGTACTTGTTCTTGAATACCCACTTGAAACCAATCAATTTGGTTCCATATGGAGGGTCCAACAAATTCCATGTCTCATTCTTAATGAGAGAATCATATTGCTTATGCATGGATTGTTTCCATTCATCATGAGAATAAAATTCTTTAAAGGAAGTTCGTCCAAGGTTAGTAGATAAATTCAACCTCACAATCATATGAAACATCCATATCATCTACATTACCTAAGTTTGAATTATCTTCATTACCTCCATCTCGTTTTGAGGAAAATCAGGTTCATGTATTTCTGATCTCATTAGGATGAATGCTTTCAAGTGTTTTTGTGAGCCATTTTGGTGGACCTTTCTAAGTTGGTCCAGATTGCTCAACTGATTGAGATGGTGTTGAGTTCTCATCAAGCCTCAGATTTTCAATCCTCTCAATCACATAATCCAATTGAACTTCAGGTTTTGATGAAGTGGAAAGAGCTTCTTCATGAGGGGAAGATGGTGCTTCATAAGAAGATTCTAGAGATTGACCCAAGATAGGGATCCCTCCTTCAAGATGTGGAATCTCATCATAAAATTCATGATATGTCTTTACATGAGTGAATCTATCTAGATGATCAAGATGCATCTCAACAATTTCGGCTTTCTTGGTGGATTGAAGAAATACCACATATCTGGAAATGATGAACTTCTTGTTTGTCTCATTGTAAAGATGATACCCCTTGCTGGTATTTGAGTACCCCAAGAAGATACACTTATGACTCCTTACATCAAACTTGCTTCTTTGTTCCTTAGGAATAAAGGCATAGCAGGTGGAACCAAAGACCCAGAGATGCCTCACCAAAATAATGTGGCGATACCACATTTCATAAGGAGTCTTGTTTTAAATAGCATGATATGGACACCTTTTTTTGACATAAAATGCACATAGAATTTCATCAACCCAAAAAATCAATTTAACATTCTTGAAAAACATCATGGAATGAACCATATTTAGGAGTGCCATGTTCATTCGTCCAAATACACCATTTTCCAGGGGATTGTATGGAACTGTGGTTTGATATTTGATCCCATGTTTGTGAATGTAACTTTCAAATTCATTAGATGTATATTCTCTTCCATTATTAGTGTGAAGAGATACAATATGATACTGAGCTTCGTTTTGAATCCATACATGAAAATTTTTAAATGTTTCAAAATCTTGAGATTTATCTTTCGACAAGTACACCCAACACATCCTGGTGTAATCATCAATAATATATATATATATATATATATTTCCAATTGTAGAAGGAACAAGCACAGGGACACACAGATCAGAATGAATCAGTTCAAGTTTTATAGATGCTCTGGAAGTAGAATCATGGAATGGTTGTTTGTTATGCTTTCCAAGGATACAAGAATCACATTGTTTCAGCTTTCTAGGAATAATAGGTGGACCATAAACACCATTCTTTCTCAATAAACAAAGACTTTCATAATTGATATGAACTAATATAGAATGCCACAAAAGACTAGATGACATTATACCTTCATTGTGATCCAAGAGGTATGCAACATTGTGTGTATGGGAATATGTGTCATTCAAATTCAACAGTCTTCCATCTTCCATTTCGTTTATAACAAGCATGTTATCATAATCCTTTTGTATTTCAAATTTTCCACCGATCATATGAACTGAGTGGTCTTGTCGTCTAATGTGCACAAGGGACAACAAGCTCCTTTTCAGCTCAGGAAGATAGAGTACATTGTGAAAAAGAAAATCTGGGAATCCAAGCAACTTGAGTCTAATGGTGCCCATTCTGGAGGGTTTGAGGTTGGAATTATCTACAAAATACACTATTCCATCTACATTGTCATTGAGGTCTCAGAATTCCATGTGAGAGGTTGCTCCTATGTCAGGAATCCATGCATATTTCCAAGGACTATATGCGGTGTTAAATAAATCTTCGGTTACTCCTATGTTGTAGTGAGCAAAAATATAATGGGAAGATTCAAGTGGATTACCATTTTCTGGTTTTTATGGTTTACCTTTTTCCTCTTTCTTATTTTGTATGTCTTCTTTCATATTATCCCATGGAACCCTGTAGTCATCTCCTTCATGTGACCCATTCTTTTCACAACGCATATACTGAAGATTAGATCTGTCACCTTGGTTGTGTCTAACCCCCTGCCTCTGAAACTCTTTCTTCCACATCCACGTCCTCTTCTGTTGCTTTCTCCTCTGGAAGAATCATGTGGTTTAATCTTGTCTTTCTGAGCAAGGTAAATAGTCTCACCATATGGAGGAGTTGTCTTCTTTCCAAAGGCTTTCTCATGATCGTCAACTTTCTTTACCATCTTTTCAAATGTCATGGATTTGATTTGATCACTTTCTTGCAACGATTCAAGGTAGTGAGAATATGTAGGTTAGAGGGCCTTAATGAAGTTCATGATAGGGATATCAATATTCGATCTGGTGGCTTCAATGTCATTCATTATTGCTCTGATTTATGAAGCTAAATCCATATGGTCATCATTCTTGAACTCTAGGTTGAAGAGCTCCAATATTACTTGTATGAGTTCAAGATTAGAATGTGTGTCATACATTTCATTCAATATTTTCAAAGAACCATAGGAATCACTAATGGAAGAAATATGACATATCACCTCCTCACTTACTGTAGCGGAGATTACAACATATGCCTTATGGTATTTGTCTTCCCATAGTTCACATTCTTTGTCTGTGGTCAAAATGATTGGTCTGCTACTAGGTCTTCTATTATGTCCATTGTTGAGTTGAGAAAAAGGTACAAATATCCTCCTTATCACCATGGTTTATGATATAGTCTTGATTGACTTTTCTATTAATTAGAAATAATTAGGAAATAAAATGATTAAAAAGGCTTCTAGAAATATTGTTGAGTGATATTAGATAAATTGTGAATTTCAGTTTGAATTGTTTGATTTTATTGCAGGAATGGACAAATATTGTTAAACTCAAGATAGCTAAGAAGATTTTGAAGATGTGTGGACTATTGGAGGTTGAAGAAATCAGGCGCAATGCAGTTTTGAGGAAGATTGATTCTCCATTTTTCAATCTTTATAAATAGTAAAATCAATCCCGAGGATATCTCGATCCTCGAGATAGCTTAATTTACCCATATCATTGTGATATATAGAGGGTGATGAACCATAGAGAAACATCCAAGAAATTTATCCAATCATTCAGATCTCTGAATTTCTCTGTACAAGCAGTCCATTGTAAATGTTTTACTGGTCTTGGAATTAATAGAAGCCTTCAACATTTTTACCATCTTTTCATACTAATTTTCTAGCAGCATTATTTCTTAATACCTTGGTCCCAATCGAAAGGAGTTACTGTCTCAATCTGTAATCATATCAATTTGATTTCAGTTCTGTGATTTAAATCTCTTTTCAACAGTTAAGATAAATGCATGAGTGTGTTGATGATTTCATAAATTAGTTATGCTATTTGATTACAAAGGATAGATGTTTCATTGGAATGTTATCAATTGATGTTCCATTCCCCATTGTTGTAGTTTATTGTTCGAAAGTTCCTCTCATTTTCACATGCGTTGTTCCTTTTATTAAATTTACAGTTGTTGTTCCTTTCGCTTAAATCTTCATTTGTTGTTCATTTTCAATTCTATAGTACTTAGTTGTTATTTTCCAATAGGTTAGACAATCATTGATAGATTGGTTTATTAAGTATTTTCATAGATTAAATTCATGTTTATTAGCTAGATGAATTCAACAATTTGGTTAATTCCCTTAATTTACAACATGTTATAGATTAGATTATAATTCTGTTGAGTAAGATCTTAGTTTCATAGTTTTAATTAATGTGTGAGGAACTTGATTATTGATAAACTCATATTTTCTCTGACTACACGATTTTAACCTCTACATCTATCTGCATAGAGTTTGTTGATATTCTTGAAAGAAAAGAAAAATCCACAGTTGATAAATTAATGTTAAACTAAGGTTTTTTTTAGGACATCTTTAGAGCCCAACATTTTGGCATCGTTGTCGGGGAGAATGTCAAACATAGCATAGGTTGCATCTCTGGAGGATGAGGTATTGAAAATGGAAGGTAAGAACCTACGTAGGCAATATGTAAAATGATTGTTCCATCACCTACCTTCAGCTGATGCATAGAGGTCATATAGGTACTTCAAATTTTGTGTGAGTGTGTATGACTAAAAATAAAGAATCTAAAAAACCAAAACCCCTACCAAAAACTGCAAAAGCTGAGGGCCCGATGCCCCCTGGAAGAAGTACTTTCATAGACAAAATCATCTGAAAATATGAATATCAAGCCTCGGTTGGACCCCGGAAAGGTTCTACCCGAATCCCTCAAGCAACAAATTCACCAACTATAGCTCATGTTGAGGTTCATAGCAGAACTAAAGGGACTGAGAAAAATTTTCAAAATACAGATACTCCACCTCCCAGCCCTTTAGACGAGGGAAATTATTGTAATATGGAAGAAGGAGAAGGGGAGAACAGTGGGGTTGCTGAAGCAAACCCATCACCACCACCTGATCCTGGATCTCCTATGATTTTGATAGGAGAAGGTACACCTGAAATCCCAGATAGAGGTAGTGCAATTAAATCCCCTAAGGGAAAAAACAATCAACCACCTCGAATAGAACACCCGGGCCAAGAAATCCCTGAATATTATTGGCATATTTTCGACCAAATGGATCAGCAGAATCCACCACGACCCCAAAATTCCACTTTGGAATATCCTATAGTCGATCTGGTTGTCAATGCCCCAATGAAATCCATCCCACTGCAGAATATTCCAACCTTTCATGGATTGATCTCAAAGGACCCTGATGTGTTCTTATTCGAATTTGATGTCTTGTGTAGAGGTTATGACTACACCTCTGAACCCTAGAAACCGAAACTTTTCCCTTCTGCTTTGAAAGGAAAAACTTTGCACTGGTTTATGGGATTAGGTGGAGGAACTATAAATTCATGGTATGAAATGAAACAAGCCTTCCTGATGAAATATCAAGATTACTGTAGAACCAGGGATCTAAAAGATGAAATCTTTCAAATGAATGCAAAATAAAATGAGACACTAGAAGAATATGTTGAAAGGTTTCAATATAATTTGTAAAGATCACCTTACGGTACATTACCGGGTGAGGTACTTAAAGCCACTCTGATAAAAGGTATGAAGGATGAATGGGTAGAAACATTGAATTTAATGGGGAAAGGTGATATTTATCAAGAAACTTATGATAAAATTATCCAATTTGCATCAGGTTCTCACGAGGAAGTACATGAACCATATCAGGAATGCGGGCTCCCCTCACCAGGAATAGAAACATTACTAGTGGGGGTGTCACCTGAGAAGAAGTTGGTAATCTTTTAGAAAATTTCAAAACTGACATTTTGAGTACTCTGACTACACAATTGGATGTTCTGCACGCTAAATAGAAACAAGCAGAAGCAGAACAGTCCTTGGCCATATTTTTCCATCAATGCAAAAAGAAACATGGTCTGAGGGAATGTCCTTTGGATGTGGTTCAGGTTTGCGCCATATGTGCCAAAGACCATGCGACAGAGCAATGTCCATCACTCCCAGGACTAAAATTTGTCTTTAAAGAAGCAGAAGAGGAAACATAACCAGTATATCTGATGGATCAGCGTCGCCAATGGCAAGATCGTCCCCTAGGTACACTACAAGATCCCTCTTCTTTCTTTTCTAAGAAGTATAGTCAGCAGAATAATTATAGAAACACATGGTAGGGCCATCCATTTACAAACCCGACCTAGAAGTCCTAGCAATATCCTACTACACCCTAGCCAAATCAACCAACTTCCAATCCCACCTGGACAAATCAATCAACTGCCAATCCCACCTGGCCAAAATCACAATACCCTACCCCATCCTGGAAAAATTCAAGTAATAACCCCTATCCTTCACAGTGGACTAGCACAACTGCCCAAGCCCACAATTGGAATCAAAACTGGGAACACCCCATGGGAATGACCAATCAACCCATCGGGATGGCTCCTCAAGCTTAGCCCACTTTCCAAGCCCCACTCTAATTACCCCATAACCCTCAACCTCAAATGTGCCCTTAATTACCAGCGCAACCCAACCCAAATCCTAACAATAGACCAACCCATCTTATGCAAATTATTAAGAATTTGGATGGGGAAATCAACTTTGTAGGGTGCAACAAACTCTGGTTGAGGTCAGGGTGCATAATTTCTCCTGAAGAAAGAAACATTCACCAAGAGTAAGAGAATGAAAATAATAACAGCCAGCAATAACATCCTCGTCTGTGGTCATAACGGAAGAAGTAGAGCAGGGGGGAAACACAGTTGAGCAACAAAATCTTGTTGAGGACGCAATTCCTCCTCCCCCATTCCCCAAGAGGCTAATGATATAAAAACCAGATGTATATCCTAACTTCGATATTGTAGGGGAACTAAAGAATCTATATGTTAAGATCACACTCCTACAGGCTCTATAAGATATTCCTATCTATGAAAAAAATATCAAAGAATTATGTGGGAAGAAGCTTATCAGAAAAGCTAAGAATCCATCAACTGTTCACGTGGTAGGAGCCTTGTCTGATCTCATTCTAGGAAAGCAGGAGTCGATCAAGTATACATACCTAGGGAATCCTATGGTAACAGTTCAGATACATGGTTGTTTCTTTCCAAATACACTAGTCGATTTGGGGGCAACCATTAATATTTTGACCATTGAAACCTGTAATGTCCTAGGTATCACCTCCTTTGAACCTACTTCAAGTATGTTACAATTGGATGATAGATCAGTGGTTAATTCGATCGACACATTACAAGATGTAGCAATTTCATTCGACTCTTGCGAATACCCAACTAATTTCCTAGTTATCAACCTAAGAAGTAGGCTCGATGGACACCCATTGATATTCGGAAGACCATGGCTCACAACAACATATGCATACATAGGATGTCACACAGGAAACATGACAATTTCTATAGGAAATGCTACAAAGAACCTCACCCTATATCCTCCAGCTAAACCAAGTTTTCCTACCATACACCAACAGTTTCCACCACCTAGAGATCCATAAAAAAACCTATGATCTCCTCTCACATTGGAAGAAGCTCTTAGACTCAAAAACCAACTAGAAGATGATGTGATCAGTAGCTTCATTAACAGCCCAACCATTATAAGCAACCCAACATGTCAAATGCTAAAAGTTTTTTTAGATAATGAAGCACAAGGAGATCCTTTGGAAGAATTGATGGAGCAACAGATTCCCACTACTATTGTCCATAACAACATATCAGTTGAAATTGCACCAGGGAGGGTTCTGAATATTAATGCTAACTTGAATAAGCAACAACAACAAATATTGATTCACATCCTTTCTAAATATCAACATGATTTTGCTTGGGAGTATCCTGACATGAAGGGTATCGATCCCCAACTCCGTACTCATCATATTTATATTGAGAAATATGTCTGACCCATTCAATAGCCCCAACGAAGATTGAATCCTCATCTCAGGGACGTTGTTAAAGAAGAATTACAAAAACTTTTGGATGTAGATTTCATATATCCTATTTTAGATAGTCGATGGGTCTCTCCACTAGTAATCGTCCCCAAGAAGAATGGAAAGTGGCGGATCTATGTATACTACAGAGAACTCAACAAAGATACCCAGAAGGACCACTTTCCCCTATCTTTTATTGATCAGGTCCTTGATACTTTAGCAGGGAAGAAGTTTTTTTTCTTCTTAGATGGCTTTAGTGGTTATAATTAGATCAAGATTGCTCCAGAAGACCGAGATAAAACTACATTTACATGTCCCTGGGGTACCTTCGCATATAGAGTATTTCCCTTTAGATTATGTAATTCTCCAGCCACAATCCAGAGGGACATCCTGAGAATATTTTTTTATTTGATTAATGAAGGACTTGAAGTTTACATGGACGATTTCACCCCTTATGGCACTGATTTTGATCAAGCTCTAAGCAATTTGAAGAAGGTACTGGAACGATGTATCGCTACCAGGCTATGTTTGAGTCATGAAAAATGTCATATTATGATAACCGAAGGTGTGGTACCAGGACACTATGTTTATGTAGATGGAATCAAGGTAGACCCAACAAAAATATAGGTAATCCTTAATCTTCCTACGCCTCGTACACAAACTGAGGTATGTAGTTTCCTTGGCATTGCAGGATACTATCACAGATTCATAGAAATGTTTTCAAGAACTATTGCACCTTTACATGCTTTAACTGGTAATGTGGAATTTTAGTGGTCTGATAAGTGTGATGTTGCATTCACAGAACTTAAAAGGATGGTTTCAACAACACCAGTGCTGAGAGGACCAAACTAGAAAATACCATTCCATATCTCTACAAATGCATTGGATATCACCATAGGCATTGTCCTTGGATAGGAAGAAGACAAGAAACCTTATGCTATTTATTTTATTAGCAAAAATATTACTCCCGCTGAATTAAATTACACAGTAATAGAAAAACAATTTTTAGTTGTTATACATGTTATTAATAAATTTCTCCACTATATAACAGCCTATCCAGTTATTTTGCATACTCATCATTCTTCTATTAAATATTTATCTAACAAACTGATTACTAATGGACAGGTTACTCGGTGGTTATTACTATTGCAGGAATTCAACATCACCATCAAGGATCGGCCCAGAAGAGAGAACCTCGTTGCAAATTTATTGTCTTGCGTGCCCAAAACATATGACTCTTTGACAATTGAAGACCAATTCCCAGATGAACACCTAGTCATTGTCACTATTAACACACCGTGGTGTGCTGATGTGGAGAATTATATGGTCGCTGGGAAACTACCAGCACACCTATCATCAAGGGAAAGGAAACTGATCATCTAGTGCAATGCACGGTTCATCTGGATTGGTGGATATATTTTCCACACAGGGGTTGATCTGCAGATCCGAAGATGTGTAAGGGATGATGAAATTTACGAGGTCTTGAAGGCGGGTCATGATGATCCCTATGGCAGACATTTTGCAGACCGCATAAATGGGCATAAAATTTTACAGATGGGCTATTATTAGCCCTCAATATTAAAAAATGCAAAGAAATATGTCCAGACCTGCGACAGCTGTCAAAGGACAGGTCGGCCATGCCAAGCTGATGAAATTCCCCTACAAGCACAAGTGGTGGAAGAACCTTTTGAGAGATGGGAACTGGATTTTGTTGGCCCCTTCAACCCAAAATCAAATCAGAAGGCCTATATATTAGTTGCAACGGACTATATGACCAAATGGGTAGAGGCAGTAGCCCTGTCAAATGCAACGGAGGAAGCAGTCATTAAGTTTCTCTTTGAATTATTTGTACACTATGGATTACCTAGGGAAGTAATCAATATCGAAGGGTCGCAATTTACATCCCATAAAATCATGTCCACCCTACGCAATTATCATATTAAACACAGAGTTACCTTCCCCTACCACCCACAGACAAATGAACAAGTAGAAAGTACCAATAAAGTCTTGGAGGCAATCTTGACAAAAACAGTCTCAACAAATCGTCAGAATTGGGCAGTTGAGCTTCCAAATGCCTTATGGTCCTATCGCACGACATGGTGTAACAGTACTAGTTACTCTTCTTATCATCTAGTCTATGGCAACGAACCCATCTTTCCAATTGAATTTGAGATCAAGACTCTAAGGATGGCCCAGGAAATTGGACTGGATCTTACAGAGGCACATACACAACACTTGCAATAGCTCAATGAGTTAGATGAAGAACTCATGTCTACCCTGCATCACACATATGTTATTCAACAATAGAGAACTAATTGGCACGATAAACATATCAAGAAGAAATCCTTCCAGAAAGGCGATTGGGCGCTTCTCTATGATTCTAGATTTCAGGATTTTCCTGGAAAATTACAGACAAGGTGGCTAGGACCGTATGAAATCAAAAAAATTAATGATAATGGCATTGCCACTTTCATTACCATCGATGGGCTTGGTTCTCCTTTTCTGGTAAATGGACATCGACTATGACTCTACCATCAACTGCTTTCAAAGGAATCCTTTTTCCAAGAAGTAAATAAGGACCCTATTGTTCAGATTTTAGTTGGCTGGGAAGGTAACCCAACATCTTCAACTTTGTAAAATGATGATTTTTATCAGCATTATACATATTTTATATAGCTTCTTTACAAATTTGATTGAGTTTTTAGTTTTTACTTTCTAGGAAAGTCACTTGATAAAATAAAAACCAGAAAATATGATTGTAATGAATATAATTAGCACTCCTTTATGTTCCTTGATCCTGCCTCACTTTGAAAAACCCATTGAATATAAACCCTTCTTTCACATAAGATGAATATGTCATGTTCTGCATCAAAAATCGGGCGACTGTAATGAATACATGACAAACCATCCAATACTTCTAATATTGAATAAACCTACCCATAAAAATTAAATGAATTTAGTTGATGACTAATAAATCCTAGATTCGCTAAAACAAAAATGTCTGCGGGAGGTTTTCAATCACTTAATTAGATGGTTAAAATTTGAACATCAACGTTGTCGTTCATTTGAAACGAAACAACTGTCGTTCCCTTCGCACAATTGTTGTTCCCTTTACGTGTGGTTTCCATTCATTTGAACGGAACCACTGTCGTTCCCTTTGCTACAACTGTTGTTCCCTTTGTCGTGATTGTCTTTCCTTTTTCGGACAACGTTGTTCATTCGAAAGGAACAAGCGTTGTTCCTTCTATGTTTTTTTCCCTTATTGTTGTCCCTTTTTCTCAAAAGTCACAATTATTTTCTGATAAACAAGCATGCCATTATTACATTAGCCACTCCTTTGGGTATGACCTTCACTAATTAATTTTCACCAGCATCATTTCTAATTATCATAGTAACAATTTGTCATTTTTGTGGACTATATAACATACCTTATCGAATTGTTTTTGGATTAATTTCTCCGAATTATCTTAAATATTGTTCATAATTCATTAACCACCATAATTTTTTATTTTCCCCTATATATACATATACTTGAATGATAATTTTCCTTCGTATCATAATAAGGAGTCTAAAACACATTTTACTTGGCATTCTTACACTTCTTACACCATCCCTCACTCTTAAAGAGTAGATGAGCCTCCCTTAATAGAGCCTAAAAAAAAAGAGAGAGAACTATGGAAACAAAAATTAAATATAAGTAAAGTAATAAAATTCTCCCACAAAGGATAGGGGGTCTCATCACGAGCCACCCTACCACAATCATTAGATAATAACATAAGTGACATTCCCACTATGGATACAACACCAGGGCAATGGCCTTTGGCATTTTTTTCGTCAAATGACAAGAGGTCTCATCACGAGCCGACTTGTTCACTTAGGTTACAATCTAGTGAGTGTCATTATAGTTATATGGCTACCAAACCAGGATAGTGGTATTTTTGGGAAAAGATGATTCAAACTTTTTATTAAGGATACAAGATCATCTATGGGTTAAAAGGAAACCATGTCGAAGCTATGGACGCCTGCTGGCAGTAGTGGCTCTGCTTGTGGTATCAAAGTTTACCTTAAATCCGCCAAGTTTTTTGTGTGTTCCTAGATTTCCTTTTCCTAAAAAAGAGGTTATCATTCTAGTTATATCCAATAACAAGGGAAAGTAACAACGTTATGACATGTGGAATATTTCTAAACATGTGAACAAATTTAAATTATTCATAATCTTTTTTCTTAAACATTTTTTGAACATAGGTATGTAAATTTGAATTTCACACACAAGAGTGACTATTCTTCATGATTACCGTTTAAGTGATTTTGAAGGTTATTTATGATTGTTCTCCCAGTGACGGTGGTTGCGTAGTAATTCCCCTCACTTGAACTACCTTCCATCATTACACTCGCACATGTCGACAGTCGAGGTCGACCTTTCCATTTATGAGGGGGGAAATATTCTGCACATTTACCGATAGATAATAATGATTGTAATAAATGTGAAAACTCACATTTTTATATACATTTGTTGCTCTATGATATTCGTTGTTTCTGGTGATATTGTCTCAAAATTTGGTCGAATTAAGCTACATCCAAGAACGATAGTTGTCCTCATCTCTTCACAGAAGTTATAGGTGGACGAAGTGTACGCCGAGATCCCACATTACTGTAGGTAACCGACCAGGCAAGGGAAATTTTACATCGTCTGGGGTGGACATAATATTTCAACAGATTGCAAGGATATGACACAAATATCACGCTAGCATTTTTTCAGAACTTGTAGAGAGAAGTCTCCATGATCCGAGACACATAAATTCTGGTCACTGAGGAAATTATAGTAGAGGTTACAGGCCTCTCCAATGAAGGCATACAGTGGAGTGGGAAGTATACAACACTCAAGGAGGTTGTGGAATCTTTCGTAGAACCTAGAGAAGAAATTGATAAAAAGGGTAAGGGACTCAACCCCACCGCTCTCAACGAGCCATGGAGAGAGATGGAAGGATTAATACAAAGGTATATCACATGTGATGGGAGGTACAATGTGGTTAGGCGACGCCACCTCAAATTGTTAGCAACACTAAAACAGAGGTTAGTAATAAATTTGCCATTTTTTCTAAATTACATGTTACATGAAGTTGCTGCAAGAACTCAGAAGGCTAAAGATCCTATCACTATAATTAATCACCATGGCCTAGTAAAGATAATAGTAAATAGGGCCCTGAGCCAATCTCAAAAAATTGGGGAGATTTAATCAAGGTCGATAGGCCTCTACAAATTGAACCCAAAATCCACCAAGAAACCCCCTCACATGGAATTGAGACAACTCAAGAAGGATGCAATGCCCAAATTGAGTCTCCACTACCCCAGCCTAAAATTGAAGCAGACCCCATCCAGGTGGCAGAAACCCAGACCAAACAGGCAAAAAAATCAAAGAAGAGGAGAAAAATAACAATTGTTGTTCCTGAAACCTCTATTGTGAAAATAAGAAGGGGAAAAAAGACAATTCAACCTAAAAACATTCATGAACCTATGCAGACAGAACAACCCTCACAAGACACTCAATAAAATGCACAGATAGAAAAACCATCACTCTAAAACATTAAAGAACAGTTCTTCAAAATTTATGAGGTAGAGATGGCTCAAGTATTGGGGAATTTAGGGACATCAGTTACCAAAGACACAGGCAGGTCTGAAGAAAACCAAACACCAACTTCTTCTTCAAACCCTACCTTGGACCTCCCTGACATAAAGATGTCATTCCCCAAAGATACAAAATAGCCAGAACCTCACATTGAGGTAAATAATCCTTTGGAATAGAAAGAGAACATAGAATAAACAGGGGAACAATCAATAGCTGATCAAGGTGGGGAAGACCTTGACATTCCCCATAAATAGAAAACAACAGGAAAAGGCCACAATAAAATCAGAAAATTGAAAAAGGAAAACGGGATATTGAGAAAAAGGGTTAAAAAAATCAAAGTATTGGAATAGAAATTTTGTAGCCTCAAAGAAATAATTAGAGAATTAAGAAAACAATTGGAGCAAGCTGACAAGGCCTATGAGAGGAATAAATCCAAAAGGCTTAGAAAATAGGGAAGAAACCTACTTCCTAGGAAGACAGTCCACACAAATTCTGTTGGAATACAAACAAAATTGCTTGCTCGTATGGAAACAACAGAGATAGAAACTCAAATAGAGATTCCAACAGCAGAAGAAACAACTGTCCAAACTGAGGGAGTGCTTCCTATAGATTTTCCTGCTCCTTTGGAGACAATTGATATAGAGACCTAGACAGGTGCCCTAGCAACAAGAGACAGATGTTCAGACTGAGGAAGCATTTCAGTCTCCTGAATAGGGTGCCATTATTAACAAGTTGGAGGTAGAGCTGGTGCAAACCCAACAAACCATGACTCAATGAAGGAGTGAGATGGTAACCATGGTAGAGCATCAAAAATTTGTTAAGCAACTTCAATCCATGTCAGCAATAGAGAACGAGACTTTTGTTGAGCTCAATAGAGATCAAGGAAAGGTGAAGAAAGTAAAAGGCTAGTTAGCTAAATATTTGGAGAAAATCAAAGAGATTTGTTTTGTTTATTCTGATATAGTATATTGCAGGGCTCTTGCTACTAATTACACCCTTTTTTTTATTAAAACGTTATTTGTTGCTAAGGATAAAAGATATTAGAGCAGGAAAACCTTTTGAGTTCACCATTTTTTCTGAGTTTGTTTCATGTTTTAGAGAATAAGAAGAAGGAGTACAATACTTTATGTGTGAGATATACCTCCACAACTTCATCCCGGGAGAAAACAGAAAGGAGAACCCTAATCCTTCCATTGGGGACATACAATTTCAAACATTCTTGTCTTTTACCAAGAACCAAACCAGGTGGGCTAAAGCACACAATACCTTCATGAAAAGGTATACTGGGCTAGACCTCTTGATCAGAGGGGAGCCTCCTAAATCCTTTACAGTCATTATGCATCGTAAAACATTCATGAAAAGGGAGAAGTTTGTAGAATATTTAGCTCCTATCCACTGACAGGTTGTACATTCAGGTCTACCATATTTTAGGGGGATTAAAGAAGAAGTTATTTCTTCTTCCAAACTAAGATGGGATGTCTCCCCAAATGTAGTCAAGAATAGGGAACCCTTTGGTTTCAAAAAATTTCATGCAACTACCTTTAGGTTGGAGAGATATGCTAGAATGATCCTAGATGAAGGGCCTGCCTGGATTGGGTGCAGATATAGTCCTACTATTATTTGGTATCCTCCATAAGGTTATCAGATTAATTATGAAAATCATAAGAAGGAGGAATAAGTTGCTTTCAAAGAGCTCAGAATTAAGAATGGGTTTAGGAGACCTGGAGAAAAGACCTCTCCTCCCTTCAACATCACTTCTTTACATGTAAAATATTTTCTTGCATGAGGACATGCAAGAAGGTAAGATGGGGGGTATGTTGAGTTGAGAAAAAGGTACAAATATCCTCCTTATCACCATGGTTTATGATATAATCTTGATTGACTTTTCTATTAATTAGAAATAATTAGGAAAGAAAATGATTA
>JZKD02S0871304.1:175251-194327 GCA_000966675.3 Picea glauca | reverse complement strand
GAAACTAAATAATGGAGGAATGTAGGGGATGGGTGACACTTGTATGGAGAAGAATTTTTAGGAATTTATTTTTAAAAATTTAATTAAATGAGATTTTAGGAAAGAAAGGAAGATCGAAACTCTATATAATTAAGGAGAAAGAAGGATGAAACATCATCTTCTATTTGCGTAACGTTACGCTACAGAAATATCTACTTGACTGATTTACTTATGGGAGTTGGGATACCCATCTCGGAGAGGAGTGGTAGCTCAGCCTTGCGAGGCGAGCTGGGAGCTAAACGAGATCTCTGGATAGTGTGTGTGGCCCCTTTGTGGCTCGGGGGGCTAAGGGGGAAGAAGAGTACCCCTAGCATTGGTTGGGAGGTATTGGTGAAGTCTCAACGGTCGGCAAGCAGGAGTTGCATGGAGCGTGCGGGGCATCGTTCAGAGTGGGCGATCAGGCAACGGTACACTCTCTTCATTTTTGTATGGTAGAATGTATTAGGACTTATGCTTGGATCTTCTTATTTAATGGAAAAGTAAATGATGATTTTTTTTTATATATTAGTGACTAAAAATTTCCTTAGCCTAGCTCGATGGTTGATGAATCCCATGGCCTTCGTTTTCCCGCATGTCATGACCACCCTGTGTGTTGATTGTGACCCTGAGGTTGTTTAGTCTTCGTCCATAGCTCACCAGTCCTCGCCTGAGTAGTCAGCCAGGAGCATGTTCTACAGTCGTTTCCTGAGCGTTAAAAGACCTATGGATCTCAATGCCCTACTTTTCTGTGCAAGGATGGTGAAGCAAAGGATGAACCCATCCATCGTCTACCTCTGATTTTTGTCCTTGCCTGATTGTTGACTTGCGCCTTCCAGTACGACCCCTGCATATGGTTTATTTCGCTTCCTTGTTGTTTATTTTTGCACTTGACTGATAGAATCCCTGCGATCCCTTCGACTAGTTATCCTTATGGCCCAGGTGTTCTCTTACTGTTGTCAGCACATTTATGTTGGTATCCTGAGATGTGAAAATCATTTAACTTCTATCTGCGTTGGTTTCATGTAGATTTACTTGTTTTTATTCTTCTGCGTTGTCATTATGTAATAGAGGTAAAAACCTCACCTCTGTGATGGCAATTTTGTAACAGATGTGAAAACATATATATTACCTATTCTATTTAATAGTTAATGGATGAAAAAGGTATTACTTCTGCGTTGTCACTATGTAATGGAGGTAAAAACCTTACCTCTACGATGGTAATTTTGTAACAAATGTAAAAATATATACATTACCTCTGCTATTTTAAATAGTTAATGGATGGAAAAGGTACTACTTCCGCATTGGTCGTTATGTAATGGTGGTAAGATCTTACCTCAACAATAGTAAATATGTAACACATGTAAAGCATTGCCTCTGCGCTAGGATGAATGATGTTTGCATGTTATCTAGAGATGGAATTGTTTTACCCTGAGTTAATACGTATTCATATTGAGGAATGTGTTTTATATTGATAGGAGTGTTCTTGTTGTACTTTGTGTTTCTTAAACCCAACACTGCATGTAATTGCTAGAAGGCCAGATCTGGTTTAATGGCTAGTAGTTGATTTGTGGATGATGAGTTAGATAGGCACTTTTTGGCTGTGACTTTTATATACATTACTGAGTGGTTGTTGAATGCTCGTGTTTTCCCTTCGAAAGGTTGAACTTTGTCGATTGATTGCCCAAATTTTATTTTTTTACTTTTAAATGAATGACAGTGATGCTGAAAACGCCCTCGATTTGTTGTTAGACAGATGACTTGGCCATTGCCTTAAATGACCACGATATGCCCTGATTAATGTGATTGAATTTTTCTTTAAATGACCAGTTTCTCCTTCAAACCATGAATTTGTTTTTCCTTTAAATGGTGGACTTTGTTCCTGTAGCTTTCCTTCAGTTGAGACCTGGCGTTCATGTTTCGTACACAGCCATTTGAGTTGCCTTTCCAGTTGATATTGGGATGCATGCAAGTTCATTTTGATTTTGGGGATTGCATGTAATCTCATTGTTATTTTCCACCGAGATAAAAAGAAGATTGACTAGATGCCATTTGTCTTTTTCACACAACGAACTCCCTCCATGCATTGTGCTGACATTCTCCCCTCACTCAGCGAAACTGTTGATGTCCCTCTTAGCGTACTGATGCTATTACCTTCCTCCCAACCTCCTTTACTGATGCATACCTTTACCAACGCCCTGCCAACACCTATCCACGAGTGTTTCTAATTCTTGTGTTCCCCTTAAATTCGTGGATAGTTTAATTTCAAAACTCTTGATGGGAATATTTACGCATGTCTGTCATTGCTTTAACTAGACATGAATTTGATAGACCTACACATCATTACAGTAAGGGATCTTTTTAAAAAGGGTGCTTAAATCATATGATAATACAGTAAAAGTAATACCATGTAATACCATGTGATATACTGAGTATAATATGATTTTATTTATTCTAGCTATCATGTTGCTTCCCACTATAAAACTTGTATCTCATTTAATTATTGGTGGAACTTGGACTATAATGTGATTTATGATATAGGAAAATATTTAACTTCTTCCCATTAGACTAATAAGTTAGAAAGTATTCCACTACTTAATAATTTCATGCTTTTAATAATGTGGCTACAATGAGACATAGTGATTAGAATAAAGTGAGAAACTATTCCACTACTTAATACATTCATATTTATAATATGATTTTATTTATCCTAGCTATCATGTTGCTTCCCACTATGAAACTTGTATCTCATTTAATTATTGGCAGAACTTGGACTTTAATGTGATTTATGGTATAAGAAAATATTTAACTTCTTCCCATAAATGTGTTGATAAGTTAAATATTAGTATGTATTTTTTATAAGTGTTTTAATAATTAAGTATTTATTAATAGTTAATTATTAGTATGTAAAGTTGATCTAAGTTACTTGGTGGGAAGGTTTGTTTGTTGTTTAGTTTTTGAATATGTGTTCCATTTTAAACCCAAAACTTGAGGACAATTCATGAGGTCATTATTGATATCTTTATTTGACAAGGAAAAATGAGTTAAGAATGAGGGAGATATTTGTGGGACTGAAGGAGCATCCTCGTTCATTTTTATAGAGGTGATATTCCCTTGTGTGAAGGATAACCTAAATTTATGTTTGTCTATTAAGAAAAAGGACACTAGGCTATAAATTCTTGCATAAATCTAAACTCACAAAAATTAACTATATTTTTATTGTCATATTGCATTTTAGACATGCTAAGTTGGGTTTGTAATAGATGATTAAAATAGACTGTAATTGTTGACTAGCTTGACTCGACTTTTGAGCGGGGTTCTGGCGAAGTCGTTTTTAGCTTGCGCTTCCCGTTGAGGGTGTTGTGGTTCCTTTTAAATAATGGTTGTACTTGGTTGTAAACATTTAATGTGCTTGGTTGCTCACTGTAAGGGTTCTAGTTACTTGTGTATTTAAATTGGGTTGTTAGGATGATTGTTCTTAKCTTAGTAGGCTTGGTCTGCTTTTGTCGGGTGGGATGTAGACACCTCCTTGTTCCTCAGAACAGTCGCTAGMCTTGAGACCTTAAATGGTCAAAATCGATGGGAACCTAGGCTTGGGCGTTGCTTATGTGTCTTRGAGGTCCTAACCTTTGCAGGGTAGGATGGGCGGGTAGTCRGTCTTATTTTTTTGTCGGATGATTGTCGTTCATTGCTTCCAGATGCTTGATGTGCATCTTAGGTCGTTATGTTGTTTTCGTAGTTGCATGCGTCATGTTTGTTGTTGTKTTKTGACGCAGAGTATAATGTATTTATTACCCTTGTACACATGCACACAAAAAAATAAAAATGCACTTGTTATGAGAGGTTTGATGTCATACGAAACAAGAGGTTCRTTACAGAATGTTGGAGCAGGCTATTTTGGATAAGTTTTGGTAATCGTGCAGAAACAGATTGCACARCATTTTGGAAAAGGAGMAATGCGCGGAGAAAGAAGTTAGTGAATTTTAATGAGTTAGTGTGCAAGAGGCAGAARTTAATTAGGAGTTTTGGGACATTTTTCCCACATTGTAATGGGCTAATCCCTATTGTAAAACTATAAATATGTAATGRGTTTTGGGTAGAAGAAAATCTTGAATGATAAGTGGTGAACATTCAATAGGAAGAGCCTAGTTGAGTTGGGTGTTGAGCAATGAATAGTGAGATGAGTTGAATATCAGTTGAGAGGTATGTGTGCATTGCATCATAAAACAACTTGGGTAGGTTTGGGTTTTTACTAAATATTTATGTATGAGCCTAGTGCGCATGAATGTAATGGAGATTACGAATGAATGAATGAATAAGAAGCCAATCGTTGTGGACGTAGCCCAGATTGGGGTGAACCATGTTAATCCTTGTGTTCTAATGTGCATGTTTTCATGTTGTGTTTTCTTATTTTGTTTAATGTGCACCTATGATGAATGGTTAGTATGCATATGTTAGATATGTTAAATGGTTTCGCGCATATGATGAATGGTTAAATTAATATGTCATAGATTGTAGTACTGATATGGTTTTGCACAAAGAACATATGAATGAATGTTAAGTAAATTGTAAGGAATGAATCCCTCATATTCCCCCATGACCGTGAAAATCGGTTTCCTGTAGTCCCCATAGGTACCTTGGGTGAGACTTCACCTACTTTTGGGTGATACCAAAAGGGTAGATATCTTTGGATTTATTGGTGAATTAATGTTTAACCCCAGGTCTTCCCATTACGTTTCAACAAATGGTTTTGTTACTTGGATCGGGATTTGTGAATGAGGGGAATGTGGAGGCCAACTAAGGAAAAAATCAGAGAATGGTTGAATACTAAGAAGATCGAGTTTGTTGTATATAAGAATCATAATACATATATCATGTCACACACCCGACCCCCTAAGTATCCTTTTAAGGGATGGGGGTATAAATTTTCCACTTTCCTAAAACTCTCTTAATTCCTTGAACGAGGACAACATCGTTGTGTACTCACCGATATATTTCCAATGACTAAAACCTTGCCCAAAATTGAGCTTTGGTTTGAAAGTTATGTCCTTCATAAATTTTTCAGGTGTCATTGGCCAATGTACATCCCCTTCACAATGTGGAATCCACGTAGCTTCACCTCTCTCGTATCATATGACACGTCACAGTCGTGACATGGTTCGTCACCCTTTGATGATGACGTGTCTATTGGTTGCAGGGAGTATCTCTAGGTCTTCGCGAATACCGGGCGTCCATCCCTTCGTCGTTCTTGTACAAGTATAAAACTTCCTCGGAGACTAGAAGTTCATAAGTCTCTTTCCACTCCAGTATTTATGGTGGAGTTCTATACACCCTTGGATTTGAAACTTGAGATTATCCGCACTTAACACATAGTTTAGACTTGATAAGGGGGTTGTCCCACACCTAATTCATGACCAATCCCACGATGCCATGTGGAATTATCTAGGAACCCCAAATCATAATGGCGTATATGGGCCCGTCCAAACGGATTTGGACACTACAACACGGGAAACTTTTGCATTTAAACCACCTTCCTATATCCTTGATTTTTCCCGGAGTTATGGAGTCTCAAAGTCCCAAAGTTTCAGACTTCCTTGCCTTGTATACTTCTTCCTTCAGCCTTCGTGATGGTTTCACCACCCAAACCTTATAACTCCTAGAGTAAGACCTTGTTGAAGTACTCACATTGTCCCCTCTCTAGTTGATTGAATGGAAGAGAAAGGTTCCCAATGGATCCCTAGATAAATGATCCACATTGCTCCCAAATTCCTCCCCTCGATCTGATGATTGGCGAGATTTCACAACTTCAGGACTTTACGAGTTTGCGACCTTTCTTATTCTTAACCCCTTTGATTTCCTTAAATGTTTACCTTCCAGAGAGGTCAAAAATGGGAGGCAAATTCCTGATGTCTATAATAGTACCGCTTCCTCTATCCTTCCACTATACTCAATCTAATGGTTGAGAAGGATCCCGAAGGGTCCTTAGATCTATGGCTTGCATTACTTCGTGACTTCGACATTCGGGGTTCAAACCATTTAAAACCCCTTTACTCTCGAAGTAGGTCAACACCAAATTGACCATAGCGTATATCCAATGGTCAGGCAAGATCCTGAGGGTCCTTAGATCTACGGATCACGTTACTTTGTGGCCGAAAAGTTGGTCAGGATTTAATGATAGGGAATATCCCATGATAACGAATAAGAGATCACCAATTTTAGGTTGAACCATTTGGTAACCGTTTCAGTAGGTTTCCTTCAGCAGGATTGGAGTGTTGTGAAGTTCAAACATCCCAGAGTCACAGACCTTTTAATTCCCAAAGCTTGAAAATCTTAACTCCTTTTGCGCGTAGCGAAGGGTTCCAAAACCCTATTCATATGGGACTTTGACAAGCCCAGAGGGCTACACTCTTAAATATTAATCGATATTTGGTTAATTCCGTGAACTTGAGCCCATGGTCACTTGGAATAATGGTTTGAAGGAAGTGCCTTCCATTTACAAAACTCGAAATCTATAACAGGAAAAAGGTAATTTTGAGGGATGGATGAGTTCAGAACAGTCTCGCGGAGTTCCTCTCGAATCTATATTCATAGATTTTATCCTTGGATGGTTTTTTGGAGGATTGGTAGATAAATATATTTAGACAAGTGGTCACTCGTTGTTTTCCCCAAATTCGTTTAAAATCCATTATTAGCAGTCCTCCTCTGCTAAACAGGAATTCAAAAAAATCCATTCACAGAATTTGATATTCAAATTCTACTTCGAATTTCCTAGGACACTAGGACATAAATGTTACAAAATTTACCATTCAGTCAATATAAATGGGTTATTCCATCATCTATCTCAAGAAAACTCATTTATTAACAAAACAAATCAATACAACATAAACTCAAAATTTCACTTATCCGAAACTTGGAAATTAGTTGGAAACTACTGAAAGGGGTTCCTTTTTCCACCCAACCATAGACACAGTTTCTCTTGGAGTCTTCCTCCACTGACCTCCTCATAGATATATCATGTTTACATGAGAGAGATTCTTATTTTTCTCAGAAAGGGACAAAGGTTACTCTCCTTTTCCCATAGGAAGTTGGCAGTCCAGTTTTCTATCCACCAAGCAAGGGATCCTTCTGTGATCACTCACTCAATCACTCCAGCTTTGTTTATCATATTTATTAGAAAACACTTTCCAGTGTCTCCTATAACCAGAAAAACTTATTTCTTGGTTCTCTTCAGAACTAGAGAGCCTCACACACTCTTCTCTTATTTTTTTGAATGGTCCCTAGACCCATTTGTGTGCCTCCTTCTTCTAGCCTCTTCCCCCAGGATTTTCCTTCCTTTTATTTCCTTACCCAAAAATATTGTGTGGGTTAGATCACGAAGTTTTCATATGGTACTATGCCCATATCCTCATTAACTCTTGAGGAAGACTTCCCAACTACCAACCTGACTGGTAATTAAATTTTATGGGCTATAAGAGTGTTATGGGTCTGAGCAATTTATATCCAGCAGAGTATTGGCTTGGCAGGGGTCATATCAACCATTATTGGTTCCCCTTACCATCCCCTCTCATGCATCATGATCTGTACTTGCAACTATCTTTCAGAAGACATGTTGCAATTTATTTTTATTAATTAAAAAAATATATACATTATCTTATATAGCAAGGTTCATTGTTTGTCCAACATTCACATGACATATCTGTCTATATTCTTGTTCACAACAATAATAAGAATATTTACAATCTAGGGGAAACATGGGTGTTACAATTCCCTCCCCCTTAAAAAGGAACATTGCCCCAATGTTTTATCAGTCATTGTGGTTTTTATGTATAGCAGTGAACAAAAATGGGTATGAATGTTTCATGGCATCCTCCAATTCCCATGTAGCTTCATCTAGACCAAAGTGTTTCCACTACACCTTGACCTGGGAAATGGTTATGTTCCTACATGGAATTTATTTCCTGTCTAGTATGCATTGTGGTTCTGGTAGGAATTGTCCCTCTGGTTCCACCTGGATCACAAACCATTCAATTATATGATTAGACACATGTACATATTTCTTCAATAATGAAACATGGAAAACATTATGTTCTTTTACCGTGGGAGGAAGTGCTAGTCTATATGCTATAGGTCTCACTTTGTCCATAATTTCAAAGGGTCCACAAAACCAAGGTGCCATCTCAGCACAAGTTCCCATTTTCAAGGAACTTCTCCTTGGTTTGATTCAGAGATACATATGATCTCCTACTTTGAACTCCCTAGGAATCCTATTTTTTTTGCATAGCTCTTCTACCCATCCTGAGCTATCTTCAGATTTTTTTTTATTCAAACTACCTTTTGTTCCATTTATTTTAGTAGGTATGTTCCAAGTGTTATTCTATCTACTAGTTTATTCCATCTAATTTGAATGTTGTATTGTATACCATAGAGAGCCTCAAAATGGCTCATCTTCAATGACTCCTAATAGCCATTGTTAGAAGAAAAATCTACCAATGGTAGGTAGTCTTCCCACTTCCTGGGATGATGCATAACATGCATCCTTAACCTGTCCTCTAATACTTGATTTACCCTCTATGTTTTTCCATAAGTTTGAGGGTGATAGGCCGTACTAAATAGCAATTTAGTTTCAAAACCAACAAACAAATATTTCCAAAATTTTGACGTAAATTTTGTATCTCTGTCTGATATGGTTTCCTTAGGCATGCCATGCAGTCTAAACATTTCTATCATGAATATATTGGAAATGTCTATTTCCTTGCATGATGAATTTACGGGAATAAAGTGAGCATCCTTGCTCAGTTTATCCACAACTACCATAATGGCATCATTCTACTTGGTTTATTTTGGCAATCCGATGATAAAATACATGGAGATGGTTTTCCATTTCCACTCTGGAATTGGCAGGGGCTGCAACAACCCTGTTGGGTTCCTGTGCTCCACCTTAAACTGTTGACATTCTAAGAATTTATCCAAGTAGTCAGCTATGTCCTTCTTCATTCTCGTCCAGTAAAATAGTTTCTTCGTGGTTTTGATGATCTTATGATAACCATGGTGACCAGTGTATGGTATTTTATGTAGTTCATCTAGTATGAACCTATTTAAGTTGTCTCTATTTTTTATATACAACCTACCCTTGTAATTTAGTAGGACATCATTCGATAGTTGATAGCTCTCATACTTCATCCCTATGGGATCTTTCTATAGGCATGCTTTCACAATTTTGAAGAACTCGTCTACTTCTTGTGCACTTCTGACCCTCTTCTTGATGTTTGATTCGTAGGTACTCACAGTTTCCAAGTGATTCACTTTCATACTTCTACTGAGGGCATAAACCACTTTGTTTTATTTCCCCTTAATATGTTTGATTTCAAAATAAAATTCACTATGAAGATCCATCCACCTAGTTCCTAACATTGAGTTTGGGTTGGTCAAATAAGTATCTCAACCCATTTTGGTCTATCATAAGTATGAATCTTCTTCCTAGGAGGTAATGCCTCCACATTTTTAAAGCATGTACTATGGCATCCAATTCCAAGTCGTGGATCACATAATTGATTTCATGTCCATTTAATTTTCTGGATTCATAATAGATTGCATGCCCTTGTTGCACAAAGAGTCTTCCGAGTCTTCCGAGTCCTTCCTTGATGGCATCTGTACACACTAGAAAGTCCTTGTTTGGGTCTGCAATTTTAAGCATTGGTGCATTGGTTAAAAGGTGTTTTAGTTGGTGAAAAATCTCCTCACACTTTGTTGTCCAAACAAATTTAACTCCCTTTTTATGTAGGGAGGTGATTGGACAACCAATCCTAGAGAACCCCTTTATGAACCTCATATAGTATCCTTCTAGGCCCATAAAGGACCTGATATCAAAGACATCCCTTGGTGTAGGCCAATCCATGATGGATTTTATCTTTTCAGGGTCAATTGTCACTACTTCCTCAATGATGACATGGACTAAGTAATTAACCCTTTTTGAAATAAATCACACTTAATAAACTTTGCATAGAGCTTGTGTTCTCTTAGCACTTGAAGAAATGACTTGAGGTGTTCTTCATGCTCTTCCCTACTCTTATAATATTAGATCAAAATGTCATTTATGAAGACCACCACAAATTTGTCCAGGAATTTACTGAGTACATTATTCATCAAGAACATAAAGGTGGTTGGTGCATTGGTAAGCCCAAATCGCACCACCATGAATTCATAGTGCTCATATCTTGTCCTAAAGGTCATCTTATCGAAGTGTTTCTCCTTAGTTCAGAATTGATGATATCCATAACTTAAGTAAATTTTGCAGAATATTGTAGCACCCCCTAGCTGGTCAAAAAGGTCATCAATTCATGGCAAAGAATGCTTATTCTTAATGGTCATGTTGTTGAGTTGTCTATAGTATATGCACAACCTAAGTGTGCCATTATTCTTCTTTACAATCAAATTTGGTGCACCCCAAGGGAACACATTGGGTCAGATGTAACCTTTTCCCAACATCTCCTTCAGTTACAGTTTGAGCTCAACTAGCTCTGGAGTGCTCATTCTATAGGGTTCTCTAGACATTAGCACTGCCCAAGGTATAAGTTCTATTGACAAATAAATGGTAGACTCGATACCTCTTCTAGAAACTCATATGCGTACCCTCTTAATACAGGGTGGCCCTCTAGTCTTGTTGTAATATTCTCAATAGAGTTCAGTACTTGTATTGCATACAAAGGACATCCTTTTCTGCAATACTTTTTCACTTTAAAGGTTGAGACTTGTCTCGCTGAGACAAGTTTTTGAATTCTCTATAGAATTATTTTCAACTCTTCCTTATCTTCACATTCTAACATTTTATTGTAATAGTCTAACTTATCTTTAGGAGAATCCAACCATTCCATGTCAAACAACATGTCATAATATCTTAGAGGAAGTATGTTTAGTGTTGTTTGGTGGCTATCCCATTCAAAATGAATTGGCATGTCGGTAAGACCTTTGTTACCTTTCTTTTTGTTCTAGTTGTACCAACCATGAATTAACATGTTTTACTAGCAGAAATTTACATTTATCAACAATTTGAGGGGAAACATAATTCATATTAGAACCAGGGTCAAATCAAAATAGAAACAGGATGGTTGGCAATCATACCTTCCATTTCCACCACTAAATTTTGGTGGTCATCTTGTCTATTATGTAGGGTTGCATAGATTTTTGGCATGCTCCTAGCCACATCATTGACTGCGGTAGCTTCCTGGATGTTTTAGACTCTTCTATTATCTTGCTTTCTATGTGGAAATATCCCCAACAAATTTTCTTCTCCACATCCCCAACACTTCAAGGGTTCTCTCTTTGTATTATCAATCTTTCCTGTGGTTGATCCAAAGGGTTTATTTCCACTTTGGGATAGAAATTTTTTTTGATAGACACTTTTAGTAGGAAGGTTCATCTTAGAGCCTTTACCAGTGTTCTTAAATATTGAGGGTTTAAACCCCTTCTTCTTAAATCCCAATTTTCTTTCCTTTTTCCAATCTTTATGAGGTTCTGCCTTGTGCTTGAATTTCTCATAGCAGTACATTTCCTTTCTAATGGTATCTTCTATGGTATTAGATACATCAAACTCAATTTTGTCTCGAAAGGATTTAGGTATTCCACTAACGAATCATTGTATCTTTGTCTTTTCGTCCTTGATGTAAGGTACATACCTTATCAGATCAAGAAATTTGTTGACATACTCATCCATGGTGAGCTATCCTAACTGAGTTCATAGACCTCCTTTTATTTTCATCATAGTACCTCTCAGATAGGTACTTCTTCTTGAAATATTTCTCAATTTGTTTCTAGGACAACTCCTTCTCATGGATTCCTTTCACATTTCTAAGGTCCTCCCACCAGATGGAGGCCTTTCCATTCAAGTTGAAAATGGATATTCAGGCCTTTAATTTTTCATAGTAGTCATGGATTCTGAAGTACTTCTTTAGGAAAAGTAGCCAAGCTTCTGCTTCTTCCCCCTTCTTAATATCCCCATCAAAAGTGGGTGGCTTGGATTTCTTAAACTCTTCAGGGCCATGGCTCTTAGCTCATTTTCTCCTTTTTCTTCTCCTTTTTCTTCTCGGGTGAACTCTCTACGTTAGCATGCTTCTTGGATCTATGTATGGCCTTCTTTGAGGTGCTTCTTCTTGTGTTGCTATTTTCAAGGCCATGATTTTGTATCTTAGGTGGACTTTGGTTTTTCTTAGTATTATGTTCGTCCACATTATTATCCATTGGCCCATGTTGCAGATTCCTTTGTATGTATGATAGGATTTGCAAAAGGAATGCATTAATTTCAGTTTGTTTCTCTTGTTCTGTTATCATCCTTTCATTGTCCTCCTTACAACTTTGTAATTCTACCATAAAGATTCTTACAGTTTCAACTAAATCTGGAGGGGTTTCCACCAATCTCCTCTCATCAGATTCGTATTCTCTATTATGGGAGATTTCTCCCAACTCATGGTGTGTCACCATTATTTACACTATAGTTTCCTTGTTTTCCACTGATTGTTTGAGTGTTGATAACAACATTTTATGTTAGTCAGTTGTCCCCAGATTTTATGGACAACACAGGAAATTTTGTAAGATAAAATTAGCTTCAATATTCCACATATAATATCAACATGCAGTTCATATTTAAAACATGTAAAAATAACAAAAGGGCTCACTCTTTTTATTGGTAAATCTTAAATAATATTTTAGAGATGGGTAGGATAAGATTCCATGCCCCTTATAGGTTTTCTATTAGAATTTAATTCTTCTCTTTCATGAGACCAAGCAGGACAAGTGTTGTTACCTTCTTTGATAGCACTCTGTCACACACCCAACCTCCTAAGTATTCTTTTAAGGGATGGGGGTATAAATTTTCTTCTTTCCTAAAAATCCTTTAATTCCTCAAATGATGACACCATCATCGTGTACTCACTGAGAGATTTCCAACGACTAAAAAATTTCCCAAAATTGAGCTTCGATTTGAAAGTTATAGCCTTCCAAAGATTTTGAAGTGTCATTGGCCAATGGCCATCCCCTTCGCCACGTGGAATCCACATAGATTCACCTCTCTCCTACCATCTAACATGGCATGGTCATGACCTAGGTCATAATCCCCTGATGATGACGTGGATGTTGGTTGTAGGGAGTATCTCTCGGTCTTCATGAATAACAGGCCTTCGACCCTTCGTCATTCTTGTACAAATCTAAAAATTTCCTAGAGACCCGAAGTCCCAGAGTCTCTTTCCACTCCAGGATCTATGTTGGAGATATATCCACCCTTGGATTTGATGGTTGAGATCATTCACACTTAACACATAGTTTATAATTGACAAGGGGGGTGTCTCACACCTAATTCATGACTAATCCTATGATGCCATGTGGAATTATCCAAGCACGCCACATCACAATGGCATATACAGGCCCGTCCAAATGGAGTTGGAAACTACAACATAGGAAAATTCAATGCTTTGTCACTTTGGCGCTTTGGTGTTTTCCTGAAGTCCCAAAGTCCCAGACTTCCTTTCCCTGTATGCTTCGGCCTTTGGCCTTCGTGATAGTTTCACCACTCGAACCTTATAACTCCCATAGCAATACCTTGCCGAAGTACTCACGTTGTCCCCTCTCTAGTTTATCGAATGGTGGAGAAAGGTTCCCAACGAATCCCTATATCAATGATCCACATCGCTCCTGAATTCCTCCCCTCTATATGATGATTCGAAGGATTTCACCACTTAGGGGCTTCATGATTTCATGACCTTTCCTATTCTTAAACCTTTGATTTCCCCAAAGGTTTACTTGTTGAAGAGGTAAAAAATGGGAGACAACTACTTGTTGTTGGTAATAATACCACTTACTCTATCCTTCCACTATACTCGATCTAATAGTTGAGAAGGATCCCAAAGGGTCCTTATATATATGGATTGTGTTACTTCATGACTTCAACATTTAGGGTTACGGTTATTTAACACCCTTTTATTCCCGGAGTAGGTCAATGTTGAATTGATCGTAGTGTATATCCAATGGTCAGGAAGATACTAAGGGTCCTTAGATCTATGACTCACGTTACTTCATGGCCGAAAATTTGGTCAAGATTTAATGATAGAGTGGATCCCACGGTAACAAATAAGAGACCGCAATTCGTTGGTCGAACCATATGGTAACCGTGTCAGTAGGTTTCCTTCGACGGGATTGGAGTGTTGTGAAGTTCAAACATCCTGAAGTCACAAACCTATGAATTCCCAAAGCTCTAAAATATTAACTCCTTTTGATCGTAGCGAAAGGTTCTAGAACCCTAGTCATATGAGACTTTGACAAGCCCCAGAGGGATACACTCTTAAATATTAACTGATATTTGGTTAATTCTGTGAAGTCGAGCCTATGGTCACTTGAAGGAATGGTTTGAAGGAAGTGTCTTTCATTTACATAACTTGAAATCTATAACGGGAAAAAGGTAATTTCGAGGGATGGAAAAGTTCAAAAAACTACTGTGGAGTTCATCCCAACTCTATATTCACTAATTTGATCCTTGGACAATGTTTTGGAGGATTGGCACATAGATATACTTAGATAGGGGATCACTCGTTGTTTTCCCCAAATTCATTTAAAATCCATTACTAACAGTCCTCCTCTGCTAAACAGTAATTCAATAAAATCCATTGACAAAATATGATATTAAAATTCTACTTCAAATTTCCTAGGCCACTAGGCCATCAAGGTTACAAAATTTACCATTCAGTCAAGATAAATAGGTTATGCCATCATCTAGCGCAAGAAAACTCATTTATTAACAAAACAAATCAATACAACATAAACTCAAAATTGCACTTATATGAAACTTGGAAATTAGTTGGAAACTGCTAAAAGGGGTTCCCTTTCCACCCAACCATAGGAAACATTTCTCTTGGAGTCTTCTTCCATTGGCCTCCCCTTGGCTAGCTCATGATTCCATGAGAGATATTTTTATTTTTCTCAGCAAGGGACAAAGGTTACTCTCCTTTTCCCACAAGAAGTTGGTAGTCCATTTTTCTATTCACCAAGAAAGGGAGCCTTTCGTGATTTCTCACTCAACTACTGCAACTTTGTTTACCATCTTGATTAGAAAACATTGTCCAAAATCTTCTCTACCCAGAACAACTTATTTCTCAGTTATTTTTAGAACCAGAGAGCCCCACACGCTCTTCAATTCTTTTTTTGAATGGTCCCCAAACCCATTCATGTATCTCCTTCTTCTTCTCTCTCCCCCCATGATTTTACTTCCTTTTCTTTCCTTACCCAAAAATATTTTATGGTTCATATCAGGAATGTTTCAGATGGTACTCTACCCATCTCCTCATTAACTCTTGAGGAAGACTTCCCAACTACTAGCCTAACTGGTAATTAAATTTTATGGGCCAGAAGACTATTATGGTTCTCAACAATTTATATCCAGTAGAGTATTGGCCTGGCATGGGTCATCTCAACCCTTACGGGTTCCCCTTACCATCCCCTCTCATGCATCATGATCTATACAAGCGACCCTTTTTCAACAATCATGCCACAGTTTTCTTTTATTAATTAACAATATATATACATTATCTTCTATGGAAAGGTTCATTATTTGTCCAACATTCTCATGATAGATCTGTCCATATTCTTGTTCACAATAATGATAATAATAATATTTACAATTTGGGGGAAACAGGGGTGTTACAGATCAACGCAGAAGAATGGTTACAAAGGTATGTTTTTACATATTTACATGAAATTTTCTTTGTTGAGTTTTTGAATGTGTTAGCAGAGTAGATCTAGAGATTTTTTGAACAAATAGGAAGATATAATACTACAGTTTTGAGGAATTGGACTCCTGAATTGATTTGACAAGTTAATGCAGTAAGAAATAAGACATCACACGCAGTTGAATATTGGTTGGATAGTGTGCTCGGAGGTTACGTTACTGAATTTTCCATAGATTGTACTCAATCATATAGTGTTTTTGAAATATAATTCTTCAAGGGACCACACAAAATATACATGAAGTCAATATCTATGTGGATTAAGATGTTCTTTTGCGAAAAGGAGTGATGACAATGGAATTTTATTGCTAAACATCTTCATGCACATAGGGGAACTGGGGGCTGACCAGGGAATGATTTGAGCATAGAAAGGGATGAAAAGAAGGATTGAGGAATGGATGGGATGAGGACATCAAGTGAAGAAGCATGTGTGAAAAACAAATAAATCAAAGTATTATGCAGTGGTAAGAGATTTAGATCGAATAAGAAGAGGATTGTGGCTAAGAGAGAAGGGTGGCACAGTGAGATCGAGGAAAGAGACATTGGTGCAATATTCAATATCAAAGGGAGTTTGTGAATGAAAGAAAATATTTGTCAGCTCGTTCCAGTAGAATAATATCCCACTCAGATTATACTATGCGTCGAACCCATGACCCGATGTGCATCGTCAAGAACTGAGGTAAGATCTAAAGCTTTGTCAATTGTAGTTAGTCAAGGAAGTAAATATAGTAGTGGAAGTAATCAAAGTAGTGAAAGTAGTACATTGAATCAGAATCAATTAGTGGTATCAGGAAAGAATGTCACGCAGAACACGATGGAGGGGGTAGATCCCACCTTAAGGATGCCTCTCTTCCAAGGGGTCGGTTCAGAATATCCGGAACATCATTTGTTCATTTGTGACACGATATGGACTGTGAAGAACATCTAGGACAATGATGTGAAGATTGTGCAATTGGAAACAACCTTTAGAGATCGCACACTATTATGGTATATGAAATATCAAAATATCACACCTGCGGGTGAGATGAGAACATTGGTAGAGGTAAGACAATCCTTGTTGAAATAATTCCAGAAGCCAAAGTATCATTCAGAGTGCATTACGAAGATGAAGGATATCAAGAAAATAGTCAGTAAATCTATATGGGACTATGATCAAAGGTTTAATATATTGAAAGATCGATTAATATTCCATATTACAGATGAATATCATAGAGAATGGTTTATTGCAGGTGTACTGTCGCATATACGTTTCCCTTTGACACAAAAAAAGATTGTGATGAAGTCAAAAGCTCTATAAGTTACGATGAAATTGTAAGTGTCCCCTATAAGAGAGAATAATGCGGGTATGGATCAATTCCAGTCACAACTTTCCACACTAACTATTCAGTTACAGTAAATTATGAAAGGAAAATAAAAGCGTGAGGGAGTTTGGTGTATCACCTGTAAAACATAAGGTCATCATAAATATGAATTTCCAACATTCCAGCAATACTTGAATACTAGAGCCCCAAATCCGTTCGGGTTATGGTGTGAAATTTTCAAGACAATGGGTGACCACCCTCATAGTTTTCCATTGATGCAGAAATACCAGAGCATTGTGAGGAATTTTTTTTGTAATTTTTGTAAGTCTGTCGGACAAGATGAGATGGATTGTCATGCATTGGACCTAATGAGAGAGAGCACTCCATATTCTTATAGAGTCCAAGGTGAAGAAGCAGAAAGGGGAGTCCCACAGTTTAATATTCCTAGAGGAGGTTATAACCAAGGAGGTAGAGGAGGATTCAGAGGCCAAGGAAGAGGAGGCTTTGGTTGATTAAGAGAACCTATCATATGTTATAATTGCAATCATCATGGAAATTTAGCATGCAACTTCCCGAATCCTTGCACGACATGTATTTACTGTAGAGCACTAGACCATGTGACGAAGGATTGTCCAAAGTTGATAGAAAAATGGAAAGAAAAGAGGAATGCAAATGTGTAGATGATAGCAGTAGAGGCATGCGATGAGAAACCTAAGATAACATCAGTTATGTGTGGAGGGATGAGAACCATAGTGGATGAGACATATCATGGGAATAGAATTAACCTGTGGGTAAGGAAAGAAAAAAATCCATTACCATTATTTGATCCAAGGAAAGAGAAGGAGAACTACCATCAAGCAAGATAAGAATTGATGGGAGAAGACTGGATAGAATCAACTTTGACTACACCACCCTTTTCTAACATACCACCAGTGTTTGATATGCCTCCAGTATATGAACATTTAGAAAAGCAAGTTGAAAAGGTAAACACTTTGCAAAGTTTCTTAAGAAGTTGTTTAAAATTAATGAAATATGAATCTGCATTGAGTAGTATGTGTGGAATGATTGATCATTGTGTCCACGCAAAAGAGAAACCTATCACACATAGAGAAGTTAACCATGTACATAGTAAGAAGCAAAAAAATAGGGATTTCTCGCTCAATGCACAGATAGGAGCTTAAAAAATGGACAATATAATTATGGATCTAGAGTCCGATGTAAATTTTATCCTGAGACAGACTTGGGAGATGATGGGCTAGTTGAAGCTTATTTGGTCACCGATCCAGTTGATATTAGCGAATCAACATAAGTTCGTTCCAGTTGGAAGGTTGATAGGAGTCAATGTCAATATTGATAGAGTGTGAAGTGTTGCATACTTTGAAGTGATCAAAATAGTAGATGGTATCACACTATATCCAACACTATTGGGACTTGTTCAAAGTAGAAGACTTGAATTTTACTGCGTCATTGGATCCCGCTGAAGGAAGAATATTTGTAGAACCAACAAAGAGAAAAGAACTTGACAATATGTATAATATGACTCCACAGATGGAAGTCTATGTAAATCCTATAGCTGAAGGTGTACTCAGTTGGAGGATTATTATTTCATGTGCGTCAGACTTAGAAGAGGCTCCGAAGAATTGGCAACAAAGACTGCATGAAGTATCGACAAGAAAATGTGTTAGGATTATCTATGTGTTATGATGGATTGGGACTGAGATATGTGAACCTCCAAGGTATGATGGATTAACTGATGTATTTTATTTTATAAAAGAGTTTGAGTTGCAGGTATCATATCAAAAAATAATACTTTCTGTGGATGTTGTGATGAAAGCAACCCCTGCAAGATGGTGGGCTACACAAAGGGATAGAATAAGAAACTAGAAGCAGTTCAAAAGGTTATTACAAGTCAGATTTGGAACAAAGAATGAAAGTTTCATGCTGAAGTATAATGGATTAAGTTTCCCAATAGACCATATTATGAAGTGTACTGTGA
>JZKD02S0871304.1:157974-169068 GCA_000966675.3 Picea glauca | reverse complement strand
AGGACTTTTTGGGATCAATACCCTTTGTATAGTGCGCCTAGAGTCACTATGACAATTGAAGAGGTCTTGCATTGTTATAATGTTACAAAAGAAGACCAAGACAAGGAAGATCCAAGGAAGTTGCAAGAATCAGATACTACAGGGGATCATGTAGTAGAGGGACCATAGATTGAATCTATGGTGCATGCCAAGCCCTTAAGGACACATAAATTAAATATTGGAACATAAGATAAGCCTAAGTATGTTGGTTATGGAGCCTTCTTATCTTCTTGATTCAGAGGTCTTTTTTTTTTCAGTTGTGTTTATACCCCATGAATAATTTACACCCTAGAAGAATGTAGACCCCTCCACGTAGGGGAGTGCAAGGGGGGCTTGCCCCCCCTACAGGGTCCAGGGAAAAGTGGGGCCTTGATGGGGGTTCGGGGCCGAAACCCCCGAAGGAAAAATTTCCTTGTAAATGTATATTGTAATTTCATAGTAAATATGAACTGTTCATTATAAGGCTGCAAGTCTGACAGTAGAAGTTATGTTAGGGTTTTTTCCCTAGAAGGAAACCCTCTTTTATGAGGGAAATGTATTGTGGCTATGTATCATGGAGAATATTGTATTCTGAGTGAGGAGACTGTGAGAGAAAGAAGAGGAAGTTACAACAGGTGTGTTGTAGGTTGTATCCCTTCATTTGCTAGATAATAATAAAGGAAGGGCCTAAAAATTTCTCTGGTGGACGTAGCCCACATTGGGTGAACCACGTATATCTGTGTCTCTATTATATTGTGTATCTTTTGTGTTTTATTTCCGCATTTTTTTTTATTTTATTGCTCCGTGGTCCTATTTTTATAACAACTGGTATCAGAGCGAAACATAACTCGTGGGAAATAAGGGTTCCTGGTTTGAGTGGGAGCAATGGCGGAAGATGGAAAGTTTAGGGTCAAGAAATTTAATGGCCAAAAATAGCAGTTATGGAAGATGCAGATGGAATATTATTTCTATCAGAAGGATCTATTCTAACCATTGGGTGGAATAGCAAATAATTCGACGGCCATGAAGGACTAGGAATGGGAGGTTCTTGATAGAAAATCACTAGGAATGATACAGTTGAGCCTGGAAGAGTTGGTGGCTTTCAATATTTAGAAAGAAAATACAATGAAGGAGTTGATGGATGCATTATCTAAACTATACGAAAAAACCTCGGAGTCCAATAAGGTATTTATAATGAAGAAATTATTTAATATGAGGATGTTAGAAGGTGGGTCTATTGCAGATCATTTAAATGAATTTAATATGGTTACTAATCAACTAAGTTCTATAAAAGTGGACTTTGATGATGAGGTCAGGGCTCTTATAATATTGTGTTCATTGCCAAAAAGTTGGAATGGCTTGATCATGGTTGTAAGTAACTCTATCTCTAGTTCAAACACTCTAAAATTTTATGATGTTGTTGTTGTTATCCTTAGCGAGAAAATGCGATGGAAAATAATTGGTGAGACATCAGGTAATGCGTTAAACATGGAGAACATGGGAAGAAAAAAGGATAGAGGAAAGGGCTCAGGGAACCGTGGGAATTCTAGAAAGGGCAGATCCAAATCCAGACTTGGAAATATAGAGTGTTGGAATTGTGGGAAGAAAGGATATCTGAAGAAAGACTACAGAGCTCCAAAGAAACAAAGAGATGGACAACAAGAGAAAAATCAGGAAGCAAACGTAACAGGTAAAGTATTACAAGATGCTTTGATTCTTTCTGTAGATAATATTTATGAGTCTTGGGTAGTAGATTTAGGGGCTTCATTTCATGCCACACCCAATATGAAAAATTTTCTAGATTATGTTCAAGGTGATTTTGGACAGGCTCATTTGGGTGATGATGCACCATGAAAAATTTTGGGAATGGGAAAGGTAAAAATAAAGCAAAGGAATGGAAACCAATGTTGTTGAAAGAGGTAAGACAGGTTCCATATCTAAGGAAAAATCTAATTTCAACAGGTTCGTTGGCAAGTGAAGGTTGTATATCTATATTTAAAGATAAGGTGTAGAAGTTCACCAAAGGATCATTGGTGATATCAAAAGGAGAGAACGTAGGTACATTGTATTTATGTACTGGTAATACTAAATATTGTATATCTTTAGCTTCTACAGGAGTGGATATAGCATTGTTTCATCATAGGATTGGACACATGAGTGAGAAGGAGATGCAGATACTTCACAAAATAAATTTTGTGCCATATATTAAACAAATTGATTTGGATTTCTGTGAGAATTGTGTTTATGGAAAATAGAAGAGAGTCATATTTCTCAAAGTCAGAAAAGAAAAGAAGAGTGAAAGGTTAGATCTTGCGCATACATATTTATAGGGACCATATCGGGTATCATATTTTGGTGTCTCTCGTTATTATCTTACTTTTATTGATGATGCAACTAGAAAAACTTGGGTTTATTGCATTCGAAAAAAGTCTGATGTTTTTTATACTTTTAAGAAATGGAAATCTTTGGTTGAGAATGAGACAGAAAAAAGGTTGAAGTGTCTCAGATCAGACAATGTAGGTGAATATTGCAACAAGGAGTTTGATTATTACTGTTTAAACCATGGGATTCATAGAGAGAAGACAATTCTAGGAACACCACAAGAAAATGGTGTGTCAGAAAGGATGAACATGACAATCATGGAGTGTGCAAGGAGTATGAGATTGCATGTTGGTTTTCCCTTACATTTATGGTCATATGTTATATATATATATATATATATATATATATATATATATATATATATATATATATATATTTTCTTTTATTTAATAAACAAAACACAAATACGCTCTTTGTATGGTAGAATTCCATAGGAGGCATGGTCAGGGAAAACGGTAAACTATTCGGTTGTGAAGAATTTGTCCATGTTGATAAAGAAAATAGAACAAAGCTTGAGGAAAAATCCAAGAAGTGTACCTTTATTGGATACAGTGTTAATGATTTTGGTTATCTCTTATGGGATTATGAAAATCACAAAATCATTAGGAGTAGAGATTTCATATTCAATGAGAAGGTCATGTACAAAAATCAGATGCATGGAAAGAAACAAGGAAAAGTAAAACCAAAATACACAGTGCTTGATGAGATCACTGAAAAAGAAATTCCAAAGGTACCAGAAAGTCAAAATGAACAACAATAGGAGCAACAGGTACCTCAAAATCATGCAAGTGTTGTTAGAAGATATACCAGGTTAAGTAGACCCCTTGAACGATACTCTCCTTCATTGTATTATTTATTGTTGACTGATTCTAGTGAACCAGAATGTTATGAAAAGGCAATGCAGGTAGACACTAAAAAGAAGTGGGAGAAAGGAATGAAAGAGGAAATGGATTGCCTGGTAAATAACCATACTTGGGATTTGGTTCAGTTTCCTGCAGGAAAAAGAGCATTACAGAATAAATGGGTTTACAAGTTGAAGGAAGAAGATGGAGGCAAAAAGTGGTAAAAGGCTAGACTTGTTGTAAAAGGGTTTGCACAAAAGAAAGGTATAGATTTTGATTAAATAATTTCTCTTGTTGTTAAAATGACTTCAATTAGGACTATTTTAAGTCTTGTGGCAGTAGAAGATTTACATCTTGAACAATTAGATGTAAAAAAAAAATTTCTCCATGGGTATTTGGAGGAAGAGATTTATATGCAGCAGCCACAGGGGTATGAGGTCAAAGGGAAGGAAAATTTGTTATGCAGGTTGAAGAAGAGATTGTATGGCCTAAAGAAAGCTCCAAGGAAGTGGTATTTGAGGTTTGATGGGTTTATGAAAGAACAAGGTTATAGTAGATGTCATTTTGATCATTGTGTTTATTTTTAAAAGCTAGAAAATGGAAGCTATATTATCTTGCTATCGTATGTAGACGACATGCTTGTTGCAGGGTCTAATATGAAGGATATAAATGTGATCAAAAAGAAATTATCTAATTCATTTGCGATGAAGGATTTGGGTGCTGCAAAGAAAATCCTTGGTATGAGAATAACAAAAGATAGAAAAAATCGCAAATTGACATTGTCTCAAGGTGAGTACATAGAGAAGGTGTTAGAGAGGTTTAGAATGTAGAATGAAAAACCAGTTAGTACACCTTTTTCCAGCCATTTCAAATTAACTAAGGAAATGTGTCCCAAGAAACATGAGGAGATAGAATACATTCCCAGGGTCCCTTATTCATCAGCAATTTGTAGCTTGATGTGTATGATGGTTTGCACAAGACCATATATTGCACATGCAATGGGAATTGTGAGCAGGTATATCAACAATCCAGGTAAAGAAAATTGGGAGGCAGTAAAATGGATTCTCAGGTATTTGAGAGGTATTGTTACTCATGCATTATGTTTTGGAGGTTCAGACACTATTCTACAGGGATATGTTGGTTCGGATATGGAAAGTGATAAAGATAGTAGGAGGAGCACCACAGGGTATTTTTTTACTATAGGTGGAACAACAGTAAGTTGGATTTTGAAACTACAAAAGGTAGTTTCACTTTCAACAACAGAAGTAGAGTATGTTGTTGCTACAGAGGCTAGTAAAGAAATGATTTGGTTACAGAAGTTTATGGAGGAATTGGGAAAGAAGCAGGAGAATAGCGGGTTGTATTGTGAAAGTGAGAGTGTCATTCATCTTGCAAAGAAATCATCCTTCCATTTGAAGACTAAGAATATACAATTGAGGTACCATTTCAGATGATCCATTTTGGAAGATGGACATTTAAAGTTGGAAAAGATACACACTAGCCAGAATCATGCAGGCATTTTAACAAAGGGAGAAACCAGGGAGAAATTGAGTTTCTGCTCAATTTCATTTGGTCTTCAAGCATGAAGGTGAAGATGAGAAATTTTCTAGGTCCAAGAAGTGTCATAGTCTAGCAAATATTGTAGCGGTGGAGTTGTTGAGATCTGTAATCAAGTGGGAGATTGTTGGTAGTGGAGCCTGATTATCTTCCTGATTAAGAGGTGTTTGTTTTCAATAGTGTTTATACCCCGTGAAGACTTTACACCCTGGAAGAATGTACACCCCTCTACATGGGGAGTGCAGTTGGGTATTTCACCCGAAGGAAAAATTTCCTTGTAAATGTATATTGTAATTTCATACTAAATTTGGACCGTTCATTTTAAGTTCCTAGATATGACGGTAGAAGTTATGTTAGGGTTTTTTTCCCTAGAAGGAAACCCTTTTTTATGAGGGAAATGCATTGAGACTATGTATCATGGAGAATATTGTATTCTGAGTGAGGATACTATGAGAGAATGAAGAGGAAGTTATAGTGGGTGTGTTGTAGGTTGTATCCCTTCATTTGTTGGATAACAATAAAGGAAGTACCTGATGATTCTAGTGGAGGTATCCCACACTGGGTGAACCATGTATATCTGTGTCTATGTTGTATTGTGTATCTTTTATGTTTTATTGCCGCATTTATTTTATTTTATTGCTCTGTGATCCTGTTTTTCTAACAAAGTATGCAAACATAGGAGACTATTGGAGTGAGGAAACATTTGAGAAGATTGTTGACTTACTACGCGAGTATCAAGACTTGTTTCCAACTACTTTGTCAAAGATGAAGGGCATTGTAGGAGAGTTTGGAGAGATTAAAATCCCATTGAAACTAGATGCCAAACTCGTGTGACAGAGACCCTATAGAATGAGCCTAAAATATAAGCAGAAGGTAAAAGAAGAGATATACAATATGTTAGAAGATGGAATTATAGAACCTGTTGAAGAATCAGAATGGATTAGTCCAATGATAGTGTAGGATAAGAAGACAGGAGGAATCATGATATGTGTAGATCTAAGAAAGTTGAATGATGCTTGTTTGCATGACCCTTTTCCTACACCTTTTACAGATTAATTATTAGAGAATGTAGGGGGTCAAGAGGCTTACTCTTTTATGGATGGATTCTTAGGATACCACCAAATCAAAATTGCACAAGAAGACAGATATAAGACCACTTTTGTGATAGAGTGGGGTTGTTACCAGTACACACTAATGTTGTTTGGTTTGAAGAATGCACCAATAATATTTTTCGGAGTAGATGTTGCATCTTACAAAGAGTTCATTCATAAGTTCTTGGAATTCTAATTAGATGACTGGACAGTATTTAGTCTATTAAAATATCATGTTGAACTTCTACGCTTAATGTTGCATAAGTGTAAGAAATACTAGATCTCATTGAATCTGAAGAAATGCATTTTTTGTGTGCCTTTTAGAATTTTATTGGGCCATGTGGTGTGTAAACATGGATTGTTAATGGACCCTGCAAAGATAGTTTTGATTTATAAATTTCCACCACCAAATTTTGTGCGATAACTAAAATCCATGTTAGGTCATACATGATACTACATAAATTTTATCAAAGGATATGTGAAAAACACAACCCCTATGGAGAAGTTGCTAAAGAAGGAAGTGATGTATCAATGCAATGATGAATGTCAGAAGAGTCTAGATACATTGAAATAGAATATGGTCAGCGCATCGATTCTAGTTTTTCCTAACTGGAACAAAGAATTCGATGTACATGTGGATGCATCGTCGATAGAATTTGGAGCAATTTTGTCTCAACTAGGTGAAGGAGAGATCAACCATCTGATTACATTCATCGGCAGGAAGTTATCATATATAGAGCATAACTATACTATGAAAGAACGAGAAGGAGGTTTTGAGATGGTGTATGCCTTGCAGAAGTTTAGACATTACCTACTTATATCTCATTTCCAAAAGTATATAGACCATTTTTCACTAAGATACCTAGTTAACAAGCCAGTGTTTGGGGGAAGAATATGCAGATGGTTATTAATGTTCCAGGAATATGACTTTGAGGTGATCGTGATACCAGGGAAATTTAATTTAATACCAGATCACTTATCGTGTATACTGTAAGGTGAAGATACAGGGAACTTAGATGATAGTTTACCATATGTGCACTTATTTGCAATTAATATGGTTGACGACTATTTTGCAGACATAGTTCAGTTTTTTAGTATGGAAGTGACCCCTTCATAATTTATAGTGGTGCAGAAAAAGTAACTTATAGTGAAGGCAAAAAACTACTAGTTGATAGCAGGAAATTTGTACAAGTTAGGCGTAGACGGTATTCTGTGATGTTGCGTATTGGAGCATAAAATAAATATGGTACCTTCAGAGGCACATGAAGGGATTGTAGGAGGTTACTATGCATGAAAGGAAACAACACTGAATATTTTTTGCGTAGTACTATGGTGGCCTACCCTACACAAATATGATAAGGAATTATGCCAAAGTTGTGATGTTTGTCAGAGACTTGGAAAGCCTTCCAGGAGAGATGAAATTCCCTTAGTTCTGCAAGTGACAACCCAATCATTTGACAAATGGGAAGTGTAATTTTTTGTGATGATTAACCACCAGATAAGAGGTCGGGAGCTAGGTACATCATTACTATGAAAGACTAGTTAACCAGCTGGGTTGAGGTAGAACTAGTGAGAGACTATAGCGCAGAGACACTTGCACGATTTTTGTTCAAAAATATAGTAACAAGATTTGGATGCCCGAGGATACTTATGATTGATTAGGGAACTCATTTCCTAAATAGGGAAACTTGAGCGTTAACATAGAAGTTTCATAACCATCATCAGAAGAGTACACCATACCATCCTCAAGAAAATGACATAGTAGAATCTTTCAATAAGATCATGGAACATGCGTTGACAAAAAATTGTAATATAAGTCGAGATGACTGGGACTTGAAGATTCCAACAATATTATGGGCATATAGGACTACAAGTAAGAAGCTAACATGACAGATTCCATTCAGGTTGACATATGGACAAGAAGTTGTTATGTCAATGGGATTCATAGTATCGATTTTGCACATTGTTGCGATGACAGAGCTTACAAATTCATGTGCATTAGAAAAGAGACTACCAAGACTTATGGAATTAGAAGAATACCATTTTTTTGCAGGTTTCCATCAACATGTTCAGAAAGCGCACGAGAAATCTTGGCATGACATACATATCAAGCAAAATAAGTTTCAGACATGAGACTTAGTATTAATCTATGAAGTAAGTTTCTACAACATCTAGTGTTACACATTATTTTTGTCACCCCAGTGATCAACTGACGATATGTGCATGACTCGCTTCCATGTTCTTCGAAAACACTAAAAGAGAATTTCTCCATGAGAAAAGTGGATTGCCTTTTCTTCCTTAAAAACTATGTCAAAGGAGATCGTCGCACCCTACTCTATCCTTAGGGTGTGATAATGATTGGTCATCACATTTTGCACCAAACTGGATTACGACGGTGTCGCAGACTTCCTGTGCATAGGGTGCGACGATACTTAAACAAGAGGAAAAGTGAAATTCACGAAGGTTCTAGAAAGGAATCTTTTGGAAGATGAGGTGGCCTCTGATCGATTTGGATCTTACTCGCTTCTCTGATTTAGTGGGATCATCCTAATATCCTCATCCATATTTCTTTCACCCTATATAAAGAGGGATCTCTTATGGAAAATACTAAGGCTTGCTTATGCATGAAGAATTCTTCTATAGATTATACTGGAGATAGCTTTGCTTTAGCTCTCTAAGTCAGGTTGTGGATCTTCTTCATCAAATGCATTGGAGAAAAGGTGTGTGTGTTGAAGCAAAGAGCCATTGGAAGGGACCTTAAAACATCAAGGCATGAGTTGTATTCTCCACTTTCATTTAATATAATGCAGCAATACATTTCTTCCCTATAAAGGTGTCTTTATTTTTATTGTATAACTCCTTGATCTTATACATAGAATTCGTTGGAATATATATATCGTTGTTCTCTCTCTTTGTTGGTTTTTTCTTCTTAAATAGGTTCACCATCCCACAAATCCAAATATGGAGTGACAAGGACGACACTAGCAAGGATCAAACACCATTTAAAAGGTATGTCATTTGTCCATATCTAAACTAGTTTATATGACAATGAAGTCTAAGGTGGAGTTTGTATTCTGCCATGTTTTTTTCTAGCTTCATGTTGAAGTTAGGGAGATTGGTTTGTTTCTTCACTTACCGATTTGTCTGATAAAAAAATTGGAGACCATACTAGAGAACAAATTCTTTTGATTTTTTTCTTCTTATTTGCTTTTAGCCTGCCTACTTTTGATCAATTTCATTCTTTGAGTTTGTGGGTGATCCATCTTGACTCCCTAGTTCTGAAAGTTCATTGAGAAACTTTTTCATCCTTTCAAATTTTCTTATATTCATACATCGGCGCACCCTGCTTATGAGAACCAGAGTGACGACATCACACTGTGTAGCTTTCAGCCTGCAACGATCCTTCATCGTCGCACTGTAACCTTCTGTAGCCTGTGACGATTCATGTAGGAATTGTTGGAGTGACAATCAACTTTCTTTTCTTTGCCCAGATTTGTCTTTACTGCTTGGGATGAACTTTTAGTCTTGGCGATGATTGGTTTGCATCTTTTAAGCTTGAATTTGATTGATTTTCAAGCATTGAGAGTCTTCTTCATAAGCTTTGTAAGTTTCATCTCTTACTTCTTATTGCAAGGGTATAATCTCAAGGCTTTGCTCCTGAGTGCTTGCTTGATAAGTTTTTCTTTATCTCTTTGAGTTTTGGATTGATTTTAAGTTTTGGATTGTTGTTGATTATGAAACAATTTTTGTTTGCATTCAACAAATAGTTTTCTTATCGTTTCATTTTTACTTACATTATGATTTTGGTTTGGGAAATAGTGTTGAGAATGCATTAATTTTCTTTGACCATTCTTTATTTTTTGGATTATGTATCTGTTCTGGTTTGAAAAGGAAAGGATTGAAGTTTATTCTTCTTTTAGTAGTCTTTGTAAGAAATATTTTGCGTTCAAATATTTGTTGAAAAGAGAAATTGGAAGATTTAGTATCTTTGATTGTTTGGAATCCATATCATTCAAATATTGAGAAGTTGTGCTTTGTAACTTTTGTATTCTAGAAAGAGAAACCTTCTCCCTATTGTAATTAGATTTCATCGAATGAAACAATTTCATATCATCTCTTTTTGCATTTTATTGGGTCAAGGTCAAATGCATCATCAATTTCATTTCCATTTCCCTTTTTGAGTAAGAAACAACCATTAAAATTCAACGTAATTTTAAAATCTATTAGTGAATTTTGTTTTCTAGAATCATTAATTAGGATAGCACTTTGGAATAGGTTGTGAGTCACACTCTCCAAAGAATCAAAACACACAATAGTATCTTGTGATAGGGAGAGTTCAAATCCACTTGTTACATTTTGTCCTAGGAAGCCCTTCTAACACAAGGGTCAATCACGAGGTCACATTAGGGCTGAAAAAGTTACTCACCCTGCTTTGTTGGTATTAGTGTAGAGATTGCATGTATTATTGGGGGTCACTTGAGAAGAAAATCCTGGGGGACCGTCTCGAGTCGATTTTGGCCTTAGATACCCTGCCCTTGCACGTGGATCAGATTGTCGACTACTTCCCCATGTATCATTGTCATAATTGGTAACCTTAGTGGCCTGTCTCTTTAGAGTCTTTACACGAGGTGACGGTGGAGGGGAAAGTCTTCACGATACCTAGAATCGACGTTGGCCAAATTCACTCAGGCTCCTTGGACGGTATACCCACGATTATCTGTGGGAGCTTGCACCAAGGTGTAAGTCCGTTAAGTAGGTCGTCAACGTAAATTTTCCACCCACTTTATTCTATCCCCTTATTGTCTTGATTTCTCGATGTTGGATTTGATCACCAACTAGTGACTTCGAAATAAGAAGGTTTGTTTGCGTGTTTGATATCTATATTGTATTAATGAGTGTTATTTGTTTCTATAGTTGGCCATATATTTATTTCATTCTTTATTTGGTGTGACCAACATCGACCCTCATCGTTCATGTAGGATGCAAGGGTTACCTCTAGAAGGGCCAGAAGAATACGCTCCTTTACTTCCTAAATCACCATAGGGTTCTCCTGAAGGAGAAATCATTAATGAAGTGGCCTCTGAGATTGGAATTTCTACTCCATTGGAGGAATCAACACTTCCTATAAATATGTTATTGAGTGTTATGCAAGATCCACTTTTTCTCTAGATAAATTCATCGGGAGACGTTACTGCTAAATATTA
>JZKD02S0871304.1:110737-132940 GCA_000966675.3 Picea glauca | reverse complement strand
GCAATCGAACAAAGAAATTTGGGGGAAAATGAGGTATGTTGGACAAGTTTTTGGCAAAGTAACAATGAAATGGTAAAAAATTTCACCCATATTTATTCACTTTTTACTATTTCTTGTTGATTTTTTATATTATTTTTGTTGCATTGCTTAAAAAACCTAATACCCTAATAGCCTTGTGAGTATGATTTTTCATAGATAGAGTGACTTCAAAGTACGAACGACGGTGTATGGGTATTTTTATTTTTTTTCTCACATGTACGACTAATTTTTTAGGGGTTTTATAGGAAAAACCTCGAGCTCAATCTTCGTTCGTTCTCGCACTCAAAAATACATGAAAACGCAACCAAGTATACTTTTTCTCATCTTTTCGTACTTGTTATGGTAACACGAAAATGACGAACGTAAGGGAGAATCCTTTAAGCTCTTTTCACACTCCATAAAAATGAAAATATTGTCAGGCGATCTTGTTCTTTTCATGCTCGTTAAAGTATTTGAAGAAAACGTTCAACGAGCGATAGTTTATCACTTTTTGGGTCTCCTCGAACTCATTTATGAAAAAGGAACTGGGAGAGTTCTCTTTAAGTGTTTTTCAGACTCTCAAAACATGAAAAACCCTTGAGTTTTCTATCCTTGGACTCGTTAAATAAACATCGAAAGAACCATAATGGGACTGAACCACTTCTTCCTAGGGTTCGTTAAATGTACTTCAAGAGACTCGTCCAAAGGATGAGCTTACATCGACAAGCATATGTTATCCTCCTCAAGCTTGTGTAAAAATAAAGAGGTACTCGCCAGAAATGGTGGGGGGAATTTTGGGAAAGGGGTGTGTTTTCATATTCGTATTAATGGCAGTAAGCATTGCTCTTGAACATGAAACCCCCTATTTGTCATTTGAATCCGGGTTGGGAAATCCATTTGTCTCTCGTCCGACTTGCTACAAGGTCATATCTTGGGTCATCTTTGAGTCAGTGTTGCCAATTCCTTTGTCGTGTCATTCATATGTTCAAGAGAAGTTCAAATGAGCCCTCCAATGAGTCGGCCATCTGCAGTTGTCCATTCTTACTATGTCAGCCTTCCCTGTGTCTGTTTCAACTCATATTCATACTTTAATTCACCCTTAAAATCTGTTACTTATTTCATGTCATTGATGGGGGATACATCAAGGCCCTCCTTTGACAAATCTTTTTCCGTCGACTCCAACTCATTATCTAGGAATAAGACTTAGAAATCATTTAGTACCTTGGAACTTGCATGCCTTAATGGCAGGTCTCTTCACTTTCGACAGGGGTTTCACATCATTGATCCCTGATCGAGAGATTCCGCTGAGTGTTCGACTTCAGCTCATTCATTCACATTCGTTCGGATTGTACTTCGGTACCTTGGGAGTCATTGACATCAATAGTGATTTCCCTCGCACTTGTTAGCAGTTTTCATCAATGACCTATAATCGAGTGGTTTCTACCATGTTCAACTTCAACACATGTAATCACATGGATGGATTCGTACTTTCAGGTGAGGGGATTGAAAACCCTGGGTCTCATCTTTTTGATTCAGGCTATGATGGAGTGTGTATGATTTGTATCGATGCATAGATCCACTTTGTATGTCGTGTGGCTATGTCTTAATTTGAGTATTCTAACATAGATCCACAGTGTATTACTGGTGGCTATGTAGCATTTTGACGACATGGATCCACAGTGTATGATTGGTGGCCATATTTTTCCTGAGAAAAGTGATTGTTGTCTTCTTCTAAAAAGCATATTTTTAAGATGAGTTCACAGGTTGCCTGTGTTATAGGGTGAGAAAATCCTTCATTCTCATAGGCAACCCTATACTTGTAGTGTGAATTGTTCGCAGTCTTCTCTATAGGTAGGGTGCGAACCTGTTTCAAATATTGGAAAAGAGAAGAGGTTGTGAAGGTTCTAGAAGAGAATCTTATAGAAAATGAGTTGGCATTTGCATGGTTGGAATCCTACTGACTTATCAAATTTAGTGGGATCATCCTCATCCCTTTAACCATCTCTCCTTCTCCTATATAATGAAAGGTTTCTCAAGGAAGAGGTTAAGCAAGATTGAATGGATAATTGATGAAAGAATTGTGTGAAKAACCCTATTTGGATTGAAGCTTGAAGACTCTATTTGTCTATCAAGTTGTACTAGATCTTCTTCATGCAAATGTAGAGAAAGTGTGTGTGTTGGAACCAAGGACCACTTAAAGGAAGCTTGAGACATCAAGGTGATATGGTTGTATCTTCTACTTTCATTTAATATAATACAGAGGCATGTCCCTTTCCCATAAAATCACTCTTATTTTATTGCATAACTCCTTGATCATATGCATAGGTTGACATTGAATATACTNCGAGCTATTGCTTCCCTTTCATTGGACCAACACCTATTTGACTTCAACGATCATGGGAGATCAGATTGTACTCCATGGCATGCAAATATCTTTAGATTGATTTTGAGACTGGTTTCACTGGGCCTTGTTCGTGACTATGACATATTTTGGCATATAACCGCATTTGTATTTGCCTATTCATGACTACAGACACTCATTTGGTATATTTTCCACATGCATCTGCATTGTATTCTTGGCAGCCATGTATGAAAAGTCAATACGAAATGTAATGAGCGATCGAGTTTGTCTAGTTGATTCTCTACCACTCCACTCCTGGGTTATTTATAATGTATTTTGACCATCGCAAATAGTCCTCTGATCTCACACATTAGGGGGCATCTTTTATAGAAAGATTTTCCTCACCATTGCTATCTTGCACAGTTTTCCATTTCCCTATGCAGACTTGTCATCCCTTTTTGATGAATCCAGAGCTAAAAATACACATTTTTCCACATATACGCGCCCTATCTGCTATACAACATGCATATATGCAGGTTGCTCCACTACAGCCTGTGTACATCGGGATTTGTGCCAAAAAATAAAAAAATGGAGTCAGGTTTCCATGTCACAACAGGAGATCTCTAATCCTCAGCCTTCCATATACTGGAAACGTTCCAACTCAACCCTCCAGTTTCATTTTGAAGGCTATAAGAGCACAATTCTGAGCTATGGAAAAGAGGACAAAGCCTTCAACTTTGAGATAAAAGTTACTCTGGAGAAATTGCTTCATATTGAGTCTACATCCCTTTGTCCCTCAAGTCTGAACACAATGTTCATCCCCCAAGCTCTTTCCCTATTGTTGAGAGAACGTCATTATCTCTTTCCTATGAGCTTGCCTTTGGTGGAGGATTGAAGTGGTGGAGGCCCAGTTGGAAGGAACTTGATTTCTTGGTTTCGAACCATGCCGACACAGAAGTCTATAATGTTGTCACTTCTATTGATCAATTATTAATAGAAATACTCAGTTCCCGTCCTATTGGTATCATACAAATATATGATTATTATCCATGGGCATGTTTGTAATGATTATTAATGGATTATGCTATCTGATGTGTTAACCCCTTTTACATTATCACTATACAATTGCTCTACTTGTTTGTTAATAACTTGTTGCAGGTGCAAAGCTTTGGGTCAAAGTGCTCAACGATGGAACATCATCGAACGTTGGATCGAGGTAGGCCTCTTTCTTATCTTTCACATTAGTTTGTATAGCATATGTTGGAATTGAGTCGATTTTTGCAGTCATACCTGTCTGTTGTGGTTTACCCTTATCCATGGAAAGTTTTTTCCTCGTAACACCTAGAATCTGTCATCTTATTGTATGACTTGATTCATAGTTAGTAGTGTTGCAATTGAGTAACGTTTATTCCATCTGAAGTCCTACATTATTACGAGTTTACTGAATTCCTACATTGTTAATAATTCACCTCTTGGAAAGACATTTTGATTATATTGAGTATCAACATATTCCTAGATGTCTAAACACATTAACACATGCATTGGTTAATTATGTTTTAGATGGAAATTTGCACCATTTATAAATCCAAACACATATTTAAAAAGACAAGTAAGTCGGTAGGAAATTTATATTAATACGTCAAAAGTTACAAAAAGTGTTTGTCCTAAGACCAAAATGTCAAAATAGTGAAGCTCATGGCTTCATATATATAAGCATCATGGATGTTTCTTGTTGTAACAAATGATGACCCGTGCCACTCTAAGGAGCAGTCGACTAATAAATATTGATACACCAACTGTATGGCATTGGTAGCACCGAGGTAGTTCATCCACCGTGTTATTAGGGATGTTCATGGTTAATCCCTCTAGGTTCTATTCGATCTCCTTGAGATCTTGATCAGCCACTCATCGACCCACCACAACGCCTATCTCTCCTCGCCTTTGAATGGGAGATGATCCTGGAGGACGATAAGGCACCACATCTACATTATTGAGAGCACTTGATTAGTCTTGGATAAATGACAAAAACATTTTATAATAAAAATAAAAACATCATATAATGAAAAATTTCTTCTTACCTATGTCCCCCCACTAAGATCCCTCGGGTAGAGCTAAGTGAGGATCCCCATAGAAGTTTGTCTCGATGCAAGCATAGTCCTCCACCATGATTAGTTGATCTCTCAACAACTAGAAGAAAGCTTCATCATATTTGACGATAGGCACGCCACCATGATGAGCCATCAAATTCACCCATATTAGGTATTCCCCACTCCACTTGTAGGCATAAGACGAGGACTCTCTCCAGGAAGAAGGATACTAAAATAGATCCATAGAAAAACTGTTTCAACCAACCGTTCTGACACTTTGTCAATTGTTTCTTCATATTCTTCAAGAGACCCTCGCACCAATTGAAGACCCATGGATCCATACACTCTATAGCGTACTGAAAGTGGATTTGTAAATCCATGTGGGGAGTTGCACTCCCTTCCATCCGGGTGATAGTGTAAAGGATAGTTCTCAATGGTAAATCTCGAACATCCCTAATGGAAACCTTGCCACTATGATTTTATGTACCTAGCATGTAGTGGTGTGCAACGTAATAGTCTACAGGTTCTCATCCACCCTTGCTTCCCGAGAGTGATACCAGAGAGCCTCAGCGAGATAACCCCGTCAGAAATTAAATGTCATATATCTCCAAGGTGAGTGTATGCACACCCATGTGAAAGGCTTGTTCATTGACATCCCACATGTGGACTAGATACTCCAATAGCCTCAATTGGGCTCTCATGCCCTGAACTTTGAATAATTTGAGTAAACCACACTCCCGAAGTGCCATGACGGTTCTCGGGTCATTCCCGACAAAGTAATCTTCTTCCTCGTGCTCACGTTCCCTCCACTCAAGCATTTTGACTGACGAAAATCTTCCAAACAACATCAAAGGATGATTAGATTCATCAAAAATAAAAACTTGGAAGTTTTCCTAACTCATTTTCTTTTTTCAAAAATTGAGTTATGGTCGTCACAGGGGATTTCATCAACACAGAGTGATGTCATCGCACCCTGGTCGTATATCCCCTGTGATGATTTGGGATCATCGCAGTTCATGATAGCGTGAGCCTGGGATGATCTCAAAGCGCAAGGACTCCCAAAAAATCGACCTTAACTAAAAAATAAACCACTTAAAATGAAAATTTAAACCATGAAAAGAGAAAGGGGCAAAATATTACCTTTTTGACAGAAGCAGTTCGCGAAATGTTCCACCAAGCACTCTGGAATCAACGCTAGAAATTCGGAATAAAATGAGGGTTTTGGGAATTATTTGGGTGAATATGCAAAATGAAATGGTTAATGGGTTATTTTGACCTTTTTTATTACTTTTTACCATTTTTTATTGCAAATTAAATTATTTTTTGAATATTTTATCTATGCCCTAAGACTAATGAACTTTGCAAAGTGTTTCCATTGCAGATTGAAAGATATAAGGAAGGGATGTTTGACATGGATCCTCCACTTTTGGTCGTTTTTGTGTGTTTTTCTTATGTACATATGCTTTTAGGTTTTTTTAGGAAAAACTCTTAGCACAGTCTTAATTCTTTCTCGCGCTCGTGAAACCATGAGACTGCAATCGAGTAACGTTTTATCATTTTTTGAACTCGCATTGGTAATACGAAAAACAAACCCTATGGAGTATCCTTTAAGCTCTTTTCAAGCTCCCTAAACACGAAAAGATAACCGAGCAACCTTGTTCTTTTCATGCTCATAAAATTATTTGAAGAAAAAGTTTGATGAGTGGTAGATTATCTATTTTTGGTCTCGTCAAACTAGCTTACGAAAAAGGACATTTTGGAGTTTTCTTTAAGTGTTTTTTAGACCCTCTAAACATGAAAAACCCCTAATTTTTCTTTCTTTGGACTCGTAAAACAAGCATCGAAAGGCCCATATAACCACTCCTTCCTAGGATTCATTAAAACTACTATGAGAGACTCATCTGAAGGATGAGATTACATTACAAACATATGTTATCTTCCTCAATCTTGCATAAAAATAAATAGGTACTCGCCAGAAATAGTGGTGGAAAATTGGGAAAGAAATGTGTATATGTATTTGTGTTAGTGGAAGTAAAGTCGCTCTTGAACATGACACCCCCCTTCATCACTGTATTCGAGTAAGGAAATCCATTTGTCTCTCATTTGACTATCTACAAGTCCATATTTTGGGTCCTCCTTGAGTCAATGTTGCTAAGACAATTGTCATGTCATTCATATGTTTAAGAGAAGTCAAACCTAAACAAGCCTTCTATCAAGTAGGCCATCTGCAATTCTAAATTTTCTACCATGTCAGTCTTCCCCGAGTCAGTTCTGAATCACTTCAAACTCTAATCTACTTCAAATCTTTTACATATTTTATGTCATTGATGGGGGATACATTAAGGCCCTCCTAGGACAATTCTTTTCATGTCCACTTCAACTCATTATCTAGGAACAAGACTTAGAAATCATTTAGTACCTTAGAGCCTGCACGCCTCAATGGCAGGTTTCCTCGCTTTCAACAATGGGTTTACATAATTGACCCCTGATTGGAAGATTACATCGATTTTTCAACTTCAAATAATTCATTCACATTCGTTGGATTGTATTAGAGTACCTTGGGAGACATTGATATCAATGGCGATTTCCCCCGCACTTTTTGACGGTTTTCATTAATGACCGGTAATCAAGTGGTTTCTACCATGTTCGACTTTGACACTTGTAATCACATGGCTAGATTCATACTTAGGGATGATGGAAATGAAGACCCTGGATCTCACCATATCGCTCCAGGTTACGGTGGAGTATTCATGAGTTTGTAATGACACATAGATCCACTGTGTATGTCTCGTCGCTATGTCCAAATTTGAATTATTTAAGAGCATAGATCCACAATGTATTTCTCATGGCTATGTTGAATCATGATGACATGGATCCACAGTGTATGTTTAGTGGCCATGACTCACTTGACACTTATGATTAGAGTCACTTGTAGTCTGAGTATGAGAATTCCTACCTCAGAAGATGGTATATTATTATGCACATGCTTGATTGTTTGCAGGTTCCTAACTGATGCGCTCCTTGTTTTCGACACACACATTCTACAAAGTATTTCAGTTGTCACAGGTTCCAACTTCATACATTAGGGGGAATTATGTTACACATTATTTTGGTCACCCCAGTGATCAACTGACGATATGTGCATGACTCACTTCCATGTTCCTTGAAAACACTAAAAGAGACTTTCTCCATGAGAAAAGTGGATTACCTTTTCTTCCTTAAAAACTATGTCAAAGGAGATTGTCACACCCTTATCTATGTTTGGGGTGTGACGATGCTTGATCGTCACATGTTACACCAAACTAGACTACGACATCTTCGCAGACTGCCTGTGCATAGGGTGCGACGATGCTTAAACAAGAGGAAAAGTGGAATTCACGAAGGTTATAGAAAGGAATCTTCTAGAAGATGAGGTGGCCTCCGATTGGTTTGGAACTTACTCGCTTCTCTCATTTAGTGGGATCATCCTAATCTCCTCATTCATCCCTCTTTCACCCTATATAAAGAGGGATCTCTTATGGAAAAGGCTAAGTCTTGATTATGCATGAACAAGTATGTTATAGATTATACTGGAGATAGCTTTTCTTTAGCTCTCTAAGTCAGATTGTGGATCTTCTTCATCAAAGGAATTGGAGAAAAGGTGTGTGTGTTGAAGCAAAGAGCCATTGGAAGGGACCTTGCAACATCAAGGCATGGYTTTTATTCTCCACTTTCATTTAATATAATGCAACAATACTTTTCTTCCCTATAAAGGTGTCTTTATTTTTATTGTATAGCACCTTCATCTTATACACAKAATTCATTGGAATATATATATCATTGTTCTCTCTCTTTGTTGGTTTKTTTTTCTTAAACGGTTTCACCATCCCACAAATCCAAATATGGAGCAACAAGGATGACACTAGTGAGAATCAAACGTCATTTAAAAGGTATGTCATTTGTCCCTCTCTAAACTAATTTATATGACAATGAAGTCTAAGGTGGAGTTTGTATTCTGCCTTGTTTTGTTCTAGATTCCTCTTGAAGTTAGGGAGATTAGTTTGTGTCTGCACTTACCGATTTGTCCGATAACATCTAGGGAAGTTCCAGATGCATTTTTTATAACCATACATGATAAGGTTCATCGAAGAAGCAAGTGTTTCTCAGTTGGAAAAACTGAATGGAGAAGTTATCGAAGGACTGGTTAATGGTATTCGGATGAAACTGTACAGGGACAATTGTGCTTCTACGCACTAGTCCAAACTGCACAGAACATGTACCATAGAACTTGTATTTTAGTATATTATAGCAAGAAAACGGAAAATAAGAAAAAATGCAACAAAAAGTGTTTGAGGTAAGAGACAAAAGGTTGGAAGGAAGCATTGAAGTATTGTTCAAATAGTTCAACCAAATAATGTCGTAGAGACAAAGTAAACAGAGAGGACATGTGTGCAAGAAGGAAGATTGGAATGCGACAAAGGAATATGAAGAAAGCAGAAAAATAATTTAAGCCCATCCATGATAGGACATGCAATAAAGAGCGAACATGATGGCATAATAGTGGTGTCACGTAGTCATAAATGAAGATCAGCAAGAATATTTCGATAGTTTGGAAAATTTAACGTATAATCCACTGGAGATACGAATTTAATGAAGTGCTAAGGAAAGTAATTAATGCTAAGGAAAGTGGATTAGACTGTAAGTTCGAGCGCGAATGAGTTCGAAAATAGCTGGAAACCAGGGGATAAAAGTAGTTGAAGGGTTGAACAGGAAAAAGTTATTGTCATTTGCATTTCCCTAGAGAGCAGCAAAATCAGAGAGCATAGAGCCAAGTAAATGGAGAAAATAGCCGAAGAAGTTAGTTGTAGAGAAGAATTACAGAGAAAAATGGCACCACCCAAGGTAGCATCGACATCAACATCAACACCAAATAAACAATGCAGTGATCCAACAATAGTACCGGTATAGGTAGAGACTCTAGGAGCATCAACATTAGAGTCGGGTTCGGCCAAATTTACAAAGGAGTGCATACCATCAAGGAATTCATCAGTGAAGTCAGTCCACTTATAGAAGGAAGCAAAGTATCTACTTGTGGAGCAAAAAATTCCACTAGGAGTAATAGTCGAAGAAGACATGTTAGGTGCAATGTCAAGTCTAAAGTTCGTAGATCACGACCTGTCAAATGAGAAGAAGTTCCCAGAATCATCCTTGAACAAATATTTGAGGAAAATCATCGATCCATAGACATCATTTATTAGAGTTGAGCCAAATACATGGAAAGCAGGATTGGAAAAATAGGGAATCTTGAACTTGTTATAGATCCCTCATTTTGGTAGGAGAAATGAGATAAATTCATGTGTGAATATGTTGTTAAGTTTCATTCATGGTGGATACCTATGGTTGGATAGACCTGTGTCTATCGATACAGATTTGATTGTGTTGACAACAAGGTTTCTCATGACAGGAGAGGACCCATCAATATTGTTTAGAAAAAAGTCAAATGAAAAAGTGTTGTCAGAGAAGATGAAGGAGAAGTTTGGTACGTTTAGAGCAACGCGTGGACTCAATGTAGCAAGCATCAACGAAGACTGCATCAAGTTTACAAAACAAGTTTTAGATTGAAAATTTCTGAGAAAGTGTCATAGAGATCAAGTGCCAACAAGAGTGATAGCAGTGACAAAAAAGTGTGTCGAAGGCATGCAGATGAGCTGGGAAACTTTCCTAGTCAACCAGCTCCAGATAAACTACAGAGAAGCACAAGACAAAGGTATGGAGTTTCACAATGCACGGTTTCTTATATTAATAGCATTAGTGGCTTGGAGGGAGCCGGAAGACTCACAATTTGTTTTAGCAACAAATAATCCATGCTTAGCAGCAACTACACGAACTTGTGGCATACAACGCACAAGGAGAGACAACTAGACAACAATATTCACTTCTACATCTATAAGGAAGTCATTATGGAAAACATTCATAGAAAACCGTGCAAACCACCACAAGTGGTATAAGCATACATGTTAGTTTTTTTTATTTAAGATAGGGCACCATCACATGTATATCCAAGCGAAGAAGGATCCAAGTCAGGAATGGATGCCTACATGATATTGGGTAACTAAGGAATATATGGGACGCATAATGGCAGATTGTGATGATGATTGGAAGATCCCAATGATAGATACAAAGATAGATCAACCAGCGAAACCAATCCCCTAGGTAGAAGAAATAAATGATGAAGAAAAAGAAGAATGAGACAATGAAGGAAATGGCGCAGGTGGAAAAACACAAAAGACAGTCATGTGCATGAGAGAGAAGAGAAAACAAGTAGACATGGGCAAATCAGTCCCACGATGCAAGAAAAGGAAAGTTGTAAGGGAACTCGTCGTTCAATCCCTCACATAAGATGACTTGGAAAAAATTACAGACCAAGTTAAGGAAGCAACAAATGAAGCTTTTGAGTGCTTGGTAAAAAAACAAGAAGAAAGGCATTCAGATATGCAAGCACAGATTTCTGCGTTGCGACAAGTTTTGGAGACCACGAGACTTGTACTAGTACAAACAGGAAAACAAAGGCAAAGAATACAGCACAGATAACTGAGGTGCAACAGATGAAATCTATCATATCAATAGAAAGACGAGTCATGAAGATAGTGACGAGAGCCTTAGAATTCCCCACGAGAGAGTTGAAAGATCAAGCCAAGGAACTAAGTCATATTGACTTAGTGTTATCTCGGTTGTCGATCCAAGTATTATACATATTATAGATGAGTGTGATAGAGGAACTTCAATTTCACGCAGTGTCAACCTCAATGGTGTTGACAAAGACAACCACATATAAATACACGTTGCAAGCATAATATGACCAACTTAAGTTGGAACAAGATGAGGTCATGCAACGAGCAGAGAAAGTGAAACATGTGTTCCATGGGGTGTATAACATTATTCCAGAAGTACCTAGGGAGGAAGACACCCCATTGGAGGAACATGTGACAAATTTGAGCAAAGCCATTTAGGGATTATGCACTAAGATCAATGAATTAGAAGCATGACAGATACGAGGCACTCCCCTGGAGGAAAGGGAGCAAAGAGAGAAGTTGGTGACCACAACTTTAGAGAATATCATAAGCCTAAAAGCAAAATGTGAAAAATTGTATGCAGAAAGCACAAGAGTTTGGATGCAGCTGACTGAATACATGGAGTTGCAGGCGATTGGTTGGAAGTTACAAGTTGCGCGGGACAAGGCGCACAATTTTAAGGAAGTAATGAGTACATTACCACTAGCAAAGATGGTAACACCAATGGAAAAAAATTGAAATATATATTCATAAATGAATCAACTAAGGGCAAAGAAGTGAGCTCACTCACAGAAGATCGATACCTTGCAGGAAGAATCCTATGAGGTGGCAGTCAAATTAACAATTACGCAAGATCTAGTCAAGCATAAATTCTAGGAAAATGTTGAAAAAGTGAAGACTCATATCACTACAGAGATGGCCGAGGAAATTTTTCATCGAGAAACCCAAGTCAAAGAAAAGGTTGCAACGACCAGAGATACATTACAGAAGTTTTTGGAGACATGGAAGTCGGCCTGAAGTGGCTTGGGATGAGCCACATGTGAGTGTTGGGGGCATGTTGGAGCAGGCTATTTTGGATAAGTTTTTGGAATCGCATAGAAGCGGATCGCGTGACATTTTTGCAAAGGAGAAGCGTGTGCAGAAAGAATTTAGCACATTTTAAGTAGTTAGCGCGCAAGAGGCAGAAGTTGGTTAGGAGTTTTGGGACATTTTTCTCACATTGTAATGGGATAAGCCCTATTGTAAAACTACAAATATGTAACGAGTTTTGGGTAGAAGAAAATCTTGAATGATAAGTGGTGAGCATTCGAGAGGAAGAGCCTAGTTGAGTTGGGTGTTGAGAAATGAATAGTTAGTTGAGTTGAATATCAGTTGAGAGGTATGTGTGCACTGCAACATAGAACGACTTGGGCAGGTTTGGGTTTTTACTGAATATTTATGAATGAGTGCAGTGCGCATGAATGTAATGGAGATTATGAATTAATGAATGAATAAGAATCCAACCATTGTGGGTGTAACCCAGTCTAGGGTGAACCACGTTAATCCTTGTGTTCTAATGTGCATGTTTTCATGATGTGTTTTCTTATTCTATTTAATGTGCACCTATGATGAATGGTTAATATGCATATGTTATATCTATTAAATGGTTCTACGAATATGATGAATGGTTAAATGAATATGTCATAGATCATAGTACTAATATGGTTTCACACACAAAACATATGAATGAATGTTAAGTAAACTATAAGTAATGAATGCCTCATATTCCCCCATGACTGTGGAAACCTGGTTCCTGTAGTCCCCATAGGTACATCGGGTGAGACTTCACCTGCTTGTGGGTGATGTCGAAAGGGTCGGTATCTTGGGATTTGTTGGTGAATTAATGTTTAACCTTGGGTCTTCCCATTGCATGCCAACAATGAATATAAGGTTAAATTTGATCCCTTGATCTATTATCAAGATCAATGGACAGAATCCACTCACTTATGTAATAAATAGTTGTTTTGTTCTAGTGCAATATATTAGGTTATGTTTTGAGTGTTCAAAAGTGTGCCTCAAACACTCTTCTTATTTCCTAGTTCTAACTTCTACAACTTGGGCCCTTCCTAGTGAATATAAGCATTGTGAATCATTTCATATTTCTATGTAGATATTATTTTGTAAGGATCATAAATCCAAACATCCTCTATCTCAAAAGTATTAAACTTAAAAATATTATCTTCTTTCGCATATGCTTTCACATTTGAAAAGACATAATAAGAAAAAATGAAAGGATGAGAAAAATATGTTTTATGATGTACTCAAACAATATGCAACGCATCAATGGTGCACATTTTCTTCACAAATTCCAAAATGAAAATCCTTGGAGTTAACAAGATAGGAAGCTTGTCAGGTCTAATTTCTACCTCATAAATCATAATTACATTACATTCGTTAGACAAACATCGGTGACCAATTGTGATGTTTGCATTATGTTGCAATAAGCTTTTGCATCCCAAAGGCATTATAGATGGACAATATCCTTAGGCAATATGCATGAATTTGTTCAAATAATCTTCTAATCCATCCATATAAACATAAAGTTTGATAGGTTGTTTCCACCATGCCACGGGATTAGGATTACCTTGACCATCCACTTTCTTTAATTCCAAATTATCAAATAACATATAGTGAAACAAAATTAAATAAACCAAGTATGATTGATATCTAACAGTTTTTACAAGTAGAAAAGTAGAAAATTTGGAAAACTAATAATAAATACAATCTTATATAAATCCAACATATATGTATAAGACATAAGACCCCTTGATAGGATATATTTCATCCATCACAACCAACATATAAGTTTCATTTGATTCATCATTATCTTTTCCAAAATTGTAACCAAATTTGTAATTACACCTCTTAATCACTTCGAAAAAAATCTATCTTAGTAAGGTGGATTAGCCTCTCAATTTTTTTTATTCTTCTCTAAATAACATGTAATAATACCATTCTTTCTAATAAAAGCTATATTTATAAATTTATTAGTTTAAACAGTGACATTCTTAAGTGGAATGAATTCTCGAATAATAAAACAAATAACCATTGTCATATAGATTAATAGCATTGATCTTTACTCTTGACAAATAATCTAGAGTATAAATTGATAACATTGCTCTTTACTAGTCAGTCAAGCACATGATAAAACCATATTAGAAAAATGATATATATATATATATATATATAAAGCCTTTGCTAAACAAAATTCTCAAGTTTTAACCCAAACTTTAACATGCTTTACGTTGCATACCTAAGGGTACAAACTCAAGATAGGGGTGTTAGGGGAGATACGGACGTAAACGTTGGAGATTGGGAAACATTGTCATTTCTTCTTGGAATCTTTGATCAACCGTACTCACAATGGGATTGAGTTAAAATGAGAAAAGTGTAAAAAAACATCTCAAATGGATTTATTCAATAGTTTGAAAGGTACCCACAACCCTTAATATGAAGCACGAGTTGAATTATAGGTCCTTTTGTTCACGCACTTTACTCCAAGTTATTTAATGGGGTTTGGGGCCCTATTTCCAAAAGTAATCCAAATATCCCCATGAAATAAAAATAATTGTTTCATCATCTAAAGGAGATCGGTGGTGTATATGTCATTATTTTATCATAAAGGAGATCGGTGGTGTATATGTCATTATTTTATCATAGAACAAGCCGTAGAATAAAGAAGGATATACTCAACATTTTTACTTGTAAAAGAATAAAAGAACTTTAAAATATGTAAAAAAATAAAATAATTTAAGATGAAGTAAATTTGTGGATCTTTCTTATAAAAATCATTAAGTCAAGATAGCTTCTTTCCCATTATAGTTGTTTAATAAAATCAAGGTGGTTATTTTAGAAAACATCACATACATATAAGCTTTCCATTTACTAAATGTATTTATAGGTTTTTATCCTTTTGTATGTTTAATAGATCTAGGTTTACAATGGATCTATGTTAATTTTAGTTTTTACATTGGTTGAGATTTTTCTTTAATAAATAATAGTTTAGGTTGATAATAATAATTAGTATTAATTTCCATAAAGAACTAACTTTCAATGAAAACGAAGTTGATACAAAGTATAATGTAAGAGTGTCTGAGGCAACTTGAAAGAAGTGAATAGTTAAAAAATTGGATGCCAAAAACCTGTGCATCATCTATAAAATGTTTAATTTTCACTCCATACCAATGTTCCACATAATAAATCTTGAGATTATGTTCACAAATATAACTCTTAGTCTTGATGTGTCTAACATATTGATGTAAGGGAATATCCATACTCATTCCTATTTGAATCTAGACCCATAGTGAATGGCACAAGGACATTACATAAAAATATTGAGACTAGTGAGTGTTAAGTTTTTCTTCTTCTTCAAATGGAGTACATATCAACACAAATCAAAGAAACACAAGCAACATTGACAACACATACAAGCATGGCCATGCTTAAACAAATTAAGAAAAAACACAATTCAAAATCTAGACTCCCCTCTCTTCTCCCAGCCTAGTGAACTAGCAATATATTCTACTCTTTGCTGCCCTTCTCTTCTCTGCTCTTTGCTCCCCTTCTCTCTTTACCTCTTGCATATAACCCTCCCTCTCTCTCTTACCGTATTGATCAAGATTTAGGAGAGGAACGAACTGATTAACGCACTGAATATAATAAACACAGAGATATAAAGAACACCACAAATATCCAGTGAATAATATCTTCTATTGAATAAATGAAATAGGTTGAAACTGTAAAACTACAGAACCGAAACACTTGCTCAAATGGTGGTAGTTATCTCTGAGAAGAGATGTGGCTGCTATGCACATTCGTCTAAGCATAATGATTACAATGAGGCTCTAGAGGAATTTTTAACATTACTCATGAATGTCAAAACCCTAGACATCCAAAAACCTAACCCCTTGGGAGATGAAATGCCAAAATTTATGTGGGCCCCTATGGGTAAGTTGGTACCTCAACTTCCTGTGGTCGTATATTTTGCATACGACCTCCATTTTAGGCACGTGATAGCCCATTGGAAAGGTCTTTTTGAGAACTACGCATTACGTCGTCAAACTCTGACCCCATCTACAGCTTGATTGTGGCGAGCCAAAAAAAACACTCTTAAGGGCCCCAAAATGGCCCTAGAATTACAGAAAGATGTGCTAGCATGAAAACATAAAAAATAAGCCAATTGGATTAGGTGGGAGGCCACCAATATCCACCTGGAATATGTGCAAGGCTTCAGACATCCCCGAAATTATTGAACCTGCAATTACAAAGAAGTACAAAAGAATGTGTTGAACTAAAAACTATCAAGGGGAGCCAGTTGGAATAGGTGGGTGGCCACCAATATCCACCTGGATCAGTCCTCCCCCCTTAAAAAGCAATGGTCTCCATTGCATTGAGTTCCTCCATTAGGTGAGGAAAGTTCTATTGAATTTGGCCCTAGGCGAGCCACTTTCCTTGGTGGAGGAGATTCCTTGCCTTGACAACCCGATAAAGTTGGATCCTCTGTTGGCAAGTGCCCTTGACCTGTGTGTCCACTATCTTATCAGTGGATGCTTGTTCCATGCAGTCAGGGTTGAGATTTGTTGGTGTCAGTTGTTATGTGATCTTTGAGGTGTCCAATAATGGTGGAAAATATGGTTGAAGGAGGTCCACATTGAACACTAGGTGCAAGCCAAGGAAGGGTTGAGTGTTGAGCTCAAAATCATTGCTACCCACATCCTTGGTGATGGTGTAAGGCTCATAGAAAAGTGGGAAGAGCTTCTAATGGGGCCATGTAAGACACTCCTTTTGCAAATGTAACCAAACCTTGTCTCCAACCTGAAATTGGTGTGGTACCCTATGTTGATCATGGCGTTGCTTGTACTTAGCACTGGCTTTCTGCAAAGTCTCATGGACCTGTTGGAGGATGTGTTGAATCCACTCAATGAATCTAGTGGTTGTGTTGGTCTCAGACTAAACATGGGAAGAGTTTGTTTGTGTGGTTGTGAGAGGTTGTGCAACATCAATGGGACCCAAGGGTTGGAATCCCAGTCCCACCTGAAATGGTATATGGTCGGTGGAGCTATGGAGAGCCTTTTTGTAACTATGTTGAACATAGGGGAGAATATCATCCCATGTATGTGGATGCTTAGATTTGTACATGCGCAAGATGTGCACAATCATCTAATTGACAACCTATGTTTGGTCATCTGTTTGGGGGTGGAAAGTAGTGGATTTAGTGAGCTTGGTGTCCAACAGTGACCAGAGACTCAACCAAAATGTGTTGACGAATCTATTGTCCTTATCGGAGATGATGGTCTATGGTATCCCAAAATGGACCCACACTCATTTGAAAAACATCTTGGCAGTATCTTTCCATCTGATGCTCTTCTTGCAAGTTGTTAGGATGTCCATCTTAGAAAACCGATCAACGACCACAAATATACAATCATGGCCTTGCTTGGTAGATGGAAGGCCAGACATGTAATCCATCAAGATGGATTCCCAAGACTTCTCTGGGGTAGGAAGAGGGGTGTATAAGCCTTGCTTCTTGGTGGTGGGCTTGGCAATGACATAGGCAGTGCAAGATCTGATATACTTGTTGACGTCCTGTCAAAGTTTTGGCCAATAAAATGTTTCTAGAGAACAGCCATAGTTTTATCCGTGCCAAAATGTCCTGCCATATAACTGTAGTGGACTCCCAAATCATATTTTCATGCTCACTTGTAAGAACACAGAGATGGCCCAGATGGCATAACAGTACATCCTGAATGTGAAAATCAGTGGCAGTCGTGCATGTACCTGTTGTGGGTGGGAAATCCCTCCTACGGACTAGCACTAAGGGTTTTTATCATGCATGCAGAAATGACCTAAAGATTCTTACTTCTTACCATCATCCCATGCCTAAACCCCCATTACTCATGTGTAAATACAAGGCTCAAGATATTAAGTTGACGTACCTTATTTTTGGTGTTTGATGTCGATCCCTTTTTGCGCTTGGTCGTTCTTTGACTGCAACTCTCCTCCCAATGCTGACCTGCATTCACAAAAGACAAACAAAGAACTCCACATGCATTTGATCCATGAACTAATGGGTTAGATATTTAATCAATCATACAATCAATATTCAAATAATGACAATCTCATATGGCAGGATGGGAAAAGAAATTATTTTATTAACTTCACAATGATACCTTACAATGATAAAGTCAGCTACTGCTCCTCGATCCTGGTCCTGGGATCTTCTTCCACTGTACTCCAACTGCTTTGCTCTATGCTTCTCTTTTCACAAGGATGGCTAAAGGTTGGGACAAAGGGAATTGTCAATCGGGTATAGTTTCTTTACTATGATTTTCCTCTTTTCAAATGGGACCCCTACCCCTTCTTTTATAGGTTAGAAGAAGCTAGGTATTTGGTCGAATGATCGTCCATGCATGGCTGAAAGATTTAGTTAACTTACCCAAAGTTGTGCATTTCGTCAACAACTTTCCTTTTTTTGTCCTTTTGTAGGTACATGCGGGTTGTCTTGGGTCAGCTAGCGTGTATACGCGTGCAGTAATGGAGCAGGATGCATGGTCCTTTATAAAAGGGGTTTTTTAAGAAGAGTTGTTCAGTAGTGTTTTGGAAAAGAAGGAATCTGAGATGGCATGATGCCAGGTAAGCATGTCTGGTGCAAATTAGGGTTATAACAGATGCCCCCTAATGTGTGAGGTCATAAGAGCATCTGATGGCCGAAATACATTATCAATCTTCACCAACGTTCCAAACAAGTGAGCCCAGGGACCGGAAATCGGGAGGTGCCATCTGCAAAATAATAATTGTCTCACCGAGGCAGGCATACCCATGCTCGGGATGAAATAAAATCATGGCTACCAATCAAATACACTGTAGATCCATGTCATATAACTATATAAAGTGTAGCCACAAGCAATACACAGCGGAGCTACATCTTGAAATCAAAAAAAGATATACATGTATAGTATCCATCTTCTAGAAGCTGATAAGGCTTGATGGTTGGAGATGGGGTCTTCATAGCTCGAGCAACAACTTCAAAATCTTCAAAAATAGGGTAGGAGTGTAATATGAGTGTACGAATTCACTACCCAAAGGTCTTTGATGGCTCGTCGGGCATAGAATAGAGGATCTTGATGATCAGACTGAAGGCTTCATTGATTGCGAACAAAGACTTGATTGGAACTTCGGGATGGCCAGGCATGAGGACAAGAGACAAAAAGTAGAGGGGTTGACTTTGGATTGGTAAAAACTTCCCTTGGACAATAGCAAGACAAATGATGAGACTTAGGAAGCATGTCATTAACATAAGTTCACGATGAAGAAGGAAACGCAAACTCTCCATATGTTTGGAAGAATAACCAAACAGAGGAGGACACAGCTCAATGTAGCAGGAATAGCTTCCTAAGGTCATATTAAATCCCAGGGCCTGAAGAGAAAATGGAAGGATGTGCTTTATCCAAGGGAGACTCAATGTGTTGCCAATACAAAGAAAATACTTTTCCCTTCCTTTTTTGGGGGTATATTTGATTTTTTTTTTCCAATAATTTTGGAAAAAGAATAAAAGAATGTTACGTTACAAAGGAGGAATGAGTGTTGCAAACATACGATTTCGAGGCGCAAGGACAAGATTGATGTTCAAAGCAAGGACACTTAGAAAACATCCCTCCTAGGGCCAAAGGTGTTAAGACGTAGAGGCAAAGTGCTACAGGGCTTGCGTATAAGGCATACTTCAAATGGTTCAGTTGGGAGCAACATGGAGCTGGCATTAGACCAAAGACGCAGGTATGCAAACGCGGTTAACAAAACACACAATGGTAACGTCCTTTGATGTAATTTTAACGAGCCCAGAGAAGGTAAGCTCAATGGTATTTCATATTTAGAGAGTCTGAAAAAATGTAAAAGGAGACTCCATTGTGGTACCTCTTTCGAAGGTAGCCTAGGAGGTTCAAAAAAGGGGTAAATTAGCACCGAAAAGACGTCTATTCAAAACCATTTTAATGAGTGTGATAAAGACAAGATCACTCAGCAATTTTTTCATTTTTAACGAGTCTGAAAAAAAATTACTATGGACTCCGTCAGGAATGTTCTTATGGACCATTTTAACGAGTGTGAAAGAATAAGGTCACTCGACGATCTTTTCAATTTTAGGGAGTCTAAAAATATCTTAACTATGGACTCCATGGGGGTTCCTTTTTCGTAAATTTAGTCCCTACGGCCCGAAAAAGGGTTAAAATTATACTTGAGAATACTCTTCTAGAGATCTGAAGCCTCTAGAGTATATCTTTGTTCGTATAGTTGACAGTCCAGACCGAAAAAGGGGTAAACTATTGTCGGATAGACGTGACTTCAAATTTCAGTTTAACGAGCATGAAAGGCCACAAGATCGCTCAACAATCTTTTCATGTTTAGAGGGTCTAAAAAGGGCTTAAAAGAAGACCTGTTATGTTTTGGGAGTCCCGAGGGTGAGTTCAAGAGTGATAAAGAGTCATGCAAATGAGGTTCAAACTCATAATCAGGCAAAACTAAAAGGAATCCCGAGCCTACAGTCATTAGTGACAGCATGGACACCATAACGCAACAAGGATCTACCTAGGGCATCCATGTTCTGGTAAGCTCTACCACCAAATCGCGACACTTCTAAAGCAGTAATGATGGTTCTGTGTCACAACTTGGTGGGATCGATCCTATGGAAAAGCGATAAAGACAACGAGATATAAAAGTAGGGGTGGAAACCTAACTTATATGCTTAAGTTGACCATCTAAAAATTTTACCCACGGACTGTCAAAAGTGACCCAAAACTCCAAAAATTGTCCTGATACATGAACGTAACCTTCCATAGAAACTCCTGAATCACTCAATTTAGAGAAAATGATAAGAGGGGCCAAAAAAAGTGACAAAAAAGGGCCAAAAAGACTATAAATAGAAGCTGGCAGCTCATTATCACCATTGTTGATTTGGAAATTGACTCTGGAGCAAAGAACCCCCTTTGATAAAAGTGGTGATTTTGGGAGCTACAGTGGACGAAACAACCATCCGTTTAGACCAAGTAAGTATAAACTACCTCCTCTTGCTTTTTAATTCTTCATTTATGCATTTAATTTGGTTTTTTGGGGGGGCGTCGACCTTTAAAAGGTCAGCCCTACGTCCACGCGGGTTGTCTTATGACAGCCCGCGTGTATACTCGTTATGTCTGATGTTAGAGTGCGTGTACACGTGACTATCATCATAACAGCCTGCGTGGACCCTCCAATGAGTGCAAAAAAAGTTGAAAAAGCAAGGCCTAACCCTCTAAAATTTTTCCCATGTGCAGGATGTATGTGCAATGGAGAGAACGAGAGCACGAAGATATTAGTGCACTAGTTGGGGAAGACCCAACGTTGTGGCGGCATTAATGAAATGTGGCTTGCTCAAGTTTTTTTTGTGTCCTTTCATTAGGGCACAACCTAGGCTACTGAATGCCTTGGTTGAATATTGGCACCCTGACGCAGAAGCTTTTATGTTAGAGGGGCATTCGTTGGTGCCCACTACAGAGGATATATATTTTTTTACTGGCCTTTCCAGGAGAGGGGAACCAGTCAACTTCCGGACATTTCCTTTTGGGCCTCACAATATATCGGAATTAATAGGACTCTATTGTGAAGCGGGTACAGACCAATCGAGCTTGCAGGTGCCAATAAGCAGGATCACCAATTTATCACTACAGGTAATTGTGTTTCTTATTGGGTGGATGATTGGTTCTGCGGCTCTACATCAGGCGTCCCATGCACAGATGAACTGTGCAATCCAGTGCTTAAATGTATAGATATTTGACTGGAGCACCACATTATTGATTTATATGAAGAGGCAGCTGGCAGATTGTCGATTGCGGATGCAGAGGAACTTCGGGTTTAGGATGATTCTATTCTCTTTCTTCTTTGAAAGATTTCCTAGTTTTAGTCCTCTAGTGGTGGTACGAGGACATCAAGCCTCTCTTCCTACGGTTTTCATATGGGCAGTGTTGTTGCCACGACAGGGTGGTGGAAGGACCAATGAGTCCTTTGATGATGAATTTTTTTCTTGGTTGTCATGGAAGATCCTAGTCATAGAGGATTATCCTTATGATGGAATTGATTTCTCGAGAGATCCCGAGATCCCTATACCTCCAAGCAAGGAGTGAGACGAGATGGGTAAGTTTGC
>JZKD02S0871304.1:100522-110699 GCA_000966675.3 Picea glauca | reverse complement strand
TATATAATTTTTATGTTGTTTTTTATATATATTATTTTTTTTTATACCAGAGTATTTGACATATATGTGTCTATTGTGTGCAGATGTGGGACCAGTGCGACCTGCGGATTATGCGAGGAACAGGCGTCGTCCTCGGCCAAGGGCCGCACCTGCCGTCGCAAGGGGACCAGTAGCAGCAGGAGAGATTCCATCCGGTGAGGCTGAGAGGTTTTTGAGACGAGTTGAGCGAAATTTTACCTCGCTCACTCGCACCATCCCCATGGCAGAGATTGAGGATCTGCCACCATCTATGCAGCCTCATGTAGTGGGGGCACCACGAACATGGGTCTGACTGTTTCAGCATTTGGAAAACGTTGTTGATTATTACAACAGGGCCCACAAGCCTTGACCTTAATTATTCTAGACTTTTCACATGATGAGAGCTCTACTTGTATATATTTTTTAGGGCATAAGCCCCATGACTCGTTATTGGTCATATTTTTGAGGCACTTGCGTTCACCTATGTACTCTGATGATTATGATATTATATATGAATTTTTATGTCTTTTTATGTCTTATGGATCATATTTTCCTTTAAAAATGTATTTACATGTTTATGTGTATGTCTTTTTATATGTGTGCGAGATGCTAGTCTAAAATTTGATTAGCTACAGTATTTGTAACTTGGTTTAATCTCCTAGGTACATGAAAATATGTCATATAATCAAAGGTTCGTTCTAAGAGACGTATCCTAAGGAATCGTCGGTGTAAAGTCGAATCATGAACACGGTAGACTCTATTTAACTGAGACACAACCAGCTGAGCGTCTAAATAGACCCAGAGATGAGAGATACCAAATGACAAGGTGTCATGAAGCAACTCAATAACTGCACTGTATTCGGCAACATTGTTTGTGGTGTCGCCTAAACATATACCTCCTGAAGATAATAACTAGCCCTGAGGTGTAAAAATTACCCAAGCTGCGGAAGCAAGCCTCCGAGTGTGTCGGCTAGCACCGTCTGCATACCCAATGTACACCTCTGATTCACTTGACATCTGCCACAGTGACAAAAGATAACATCAAAAATGATAGGTCCATAATACTAAAAGAAACCAGAAAGTAACCCAAGCTGACCTACTTATGAGTAATACTTCTTGAGGTAGAACCCATTTCTAGGCTTCGCCAAAGAATTTCCCTCAAAGTCAACCAGACGATAAGCGCCCTTTTTTAGAACCTCTTTTATGATGAAAGGTCTGAACCACATGGGTTTGAATTTTCCTACCCCGAGGGGGTCCTTATCTTGGTCATAGACCAGGACAAGGTCACCTTTAGAGAAAATCCAAGGATGAACAGACCGATCATACTGACACTTGACTTTGTGTTTGTGAGCCTCATTGGCCAGGACCACATCACAACGTTGCTCATTGAGCCGCTCAAGGTATAATAATCGTTCTTCAAGTGGAGAAGTGTCTGCCAGTAACTGTATTGCCAATTTTAGGGACGATATATGACATTCTATAGGCAAGACTGTTTCCCTCCCGTAAACAAGTTGAAAAGGTGAGAAACCGGTTGCAGTCTTAACAGACGTTCAGTAAGCCCATAATGATGAGTATAACATCAAATTCCAATTTGACTTGGCCGAGTTGATCGTTCATTGTAGGATGGTCTTAAGAGTTTTATTCATAGCTTCCACCTGACCATTTGCTTGGGGGTAGTAGGGAGACGAATGTTCTTGCCACAACCCAAGCTTTGATGTTAATTCAGTCATCATTTCATTTTGAAAGTGACTGCCATGGTCAGTGACAATCTCTCTCGGGACATCGAACCTTGTGATTATCTGGTTGAACAAAAAGAGAGCTCCAGTCTCTCCATCATCTTTAAACGTTGGCATATATTCGACCCACTTCGTAAAGTAGTCTACGACTACAATGATATAACGGTGCCCCGTGGCTGAAGGAGGGTTGCATGTAGTGTAATCAATCCCCCACTTGGTGAAGGAACCAACTGTGATGACAAGAAACATGGGAGTGGGATGTGCCCTCATCTTCCGAAAGAAGATCTGAAACGGGTGGCACTTCTTGACCGATTCGATACAATCTTTGATTAGTGTCGGCCAGTAGTAACTGGCTTGTAAAATATTTTGGGTTGTTTCCAACCCAGACAAATGACTGCCACATGCTCCATTATGGCAATCGTTAAGCACGATTTTCGCTTCTTCATGAGTGAGGCATCGACGAAGAATGCAATCTACACCGCGATGATAGAGAGTGTCCTCGAGGATGAGATAATTCTTGGCCTGATGACATATACGGTGACGTTCATCATGAGAAGAAGAGGCGGGGCACTTCAAATTCTAGCTATAGACTAGAATATCTCCATACCAGGGGTCCAAAGATGCTATAAAAAACATATCTCCTCGAATAGGCAATTTTTCGGGCACAACATCACCTGACTCGACCGAAAGTTCCGAAATAAGTTCTACAAAGACCAGTGACTTTTTGGATTTCGCCAAAACGAAATCTAAGTCAAATTCCTAGAGGACAACTATCCATCTACTAACTTTTCGGCCTATTACCCATCGTGTCAACACGTATTGAAACAGATTCACAACGGCAATGATGGTGGCCTTGCGAAATAGAATATAATAATAGAACCATTAGATAGCATGGACTGCTACCAATGCAAGTTTTTCGATATGAGAATAATTGAGTTCTGGTCCAACGAGGCCTCGGCTCAGGTAATAGATCACATATTCTGAGAGAAAATCATCTTCCTGAACGAAGACCATGTCGATGGTTGACTCTGCTACAGCCAAGTATAATAAGAAATCTTTGTTATAGTTGGGTGGCCGAAGCAGAGGGGCAATTGTGAGGGCATGTTTCAACACTTTGAAGGAGCGTTGATCAGAATTGTCCCAATGAAAAGGAACGTCTTTCTTGAGTAAGCGCATAAATCCCTTTGTGATCTCAGAATAGTTGGCGATGAAATGCCTCAAAAAAATTTCCTTGCCCTGTAGACTCTGAAATTGAAGGATTGTGCATGGGGGAGGCAACTGAACTATTGCCTCAACCATGAGAGGATCGACCATGATCCCTATTGTTGACACTATGAAACCTAACAAATGTCCTGATGTTACGCAAAAGCTGCATTTGTTTGGGTTCAAGCGAATCAGGAAGTATCAGCATCGCTCAAAGATAAGTCAGAGCTGTGTGGGATGATTCGTTCTCTTGCTAGACCGAGATGCTAAATCATCTAAATAGACCTCAACTATATGCTTGAGATCATGGAAAGCAAAAGACATGCCCCGCTGGAAGGTAGCTCCAGCATTTTTGAGACCAAAAGGCATCTTACGATAGGAAAATGTACCCCATGGACAATTGAATGCAGTTTTGTGCTGGTCTTCGGGTTTGATTTGTATCTGATTATATCTCGAAAAACCATCCATGAAAGAAAAGGCCTTGCAACCTTCACATTCATCAATTATCTAGTCGATGAATGGTGTGGGAAAATTATCTTTTGGATAGGCCTTATTAAATTCACGAAAGTCTGTACATACGTGAATCGTGCCCTGCTTCTTGTTGACCAGCACAGGATTTGACACCCATTGGGTCAAATGGATAGGATAGATAAAACTGTCTTTGAGCAGTTTCTCGACTTAAAGCTTAATGGTTGCCTCTTTCGTAGGATTAACTGGATGGAGCTTCTACCAAACTAGCTCGGCATCCAGATAAGTTGTGATTTCATGTTCGACTATTTTTGGATCAATGCCTAGAATTTCCTCATAAGACCAAGCAAAAATGTCGCGGAATTATTTAAATAAGCCTGTGTAGATTTGAATCTCTTCAGGGGAATAGTCAGCTTCAACGAAAACATTCTCCACAACGCCAGGGGTTCTGGAGATATTAATCGGTATGGTTTCAAAGATAGTTGCCATATTACCCTCAGCATAAACCTCATGTGTAGAAAAGGGATTGATAGGACAAGACCTATCTCTATTCATAGTCAAGGTGAAATCCCCTGCTTCGATTCTGCTTAACTCCGGGATGGAGATCGTCCCAGGGTTTTCCCGGACTAGTCATTGCTTCAATGATTGCTTCGTCTGAGGACAAGACTAAGTCTAATGAATCGGTACCAGTGAGGGAACCTTGAGCCCAAATAGGCTCTGGAATTGGATCTAACTCTTGTGTAGGAGTCGGGTCGGTGTATGTTGAAGCTTGCTGGACTAAAGAGTATGTTGCCTCTACCGCGGACAAGGGCATGGACATACCATGGTGCCCTGTCCCTTCCATCATGGCTGATGGGGAAGGAAGAATCAACGAATCATTGAAGTAAGTCATTCGAAACGACGAAACTTGGAAAATCTCAACCTTATGGTGGTCTGATACGAACTTGACATCACCTTGAGGAGGCGGGTAATCGAAAGTACCCATCAAATATGGGCACAAACCAACCCCTACGTTGACGATGCCTGGTTGGGGATTGTCAATCATTGGGACCGTGGATGCCCCCAATGAAGGGTCGAGTATGGAGAAGGAAAATTGATCAATGGTCATGATCCGGCCCTCATGTGGAAACAACAAGACCCGGAAAATTGTAGCAACCACTGCTTGCATGGAATAAGTCCAACTCCTACCTAACAAGAGATTGTAGTTGAGGGATGCATCGACTACTTCTACCTCGACGCACATGGTCTTCCCTCCTAACTACACGAGGAAAGAGGGGATGATGCCATGAGGTCGAAACGAATGACCGTCGAAAGTAGTAAGAAGAATAGGTGACAGAGACAAAACGGGTTGGCCAATGGCCTTCCAACACGTCAATGACATGACGCATGTCGAGGCGCCCTCATCAACCACTGTGTGGAAAATGTTCCACGTAAAAAATTTCGTGGGGTAAGCCACTACTATTTGAAATGCTACATGGTAAGGGAGATGAGGTTTTAATTCGGTTGTATCTAGCATGATTGTACCCAGATTACAAGTCTCAGCAGATCCTAAAGCGGCTAACAAAGCTTTCCTCTGGGAAGGGCAGCTCTGGAGGACCTCCAAAGTGGACATCGCACAAGGGGTTTGAGATAAATCCTCCACCACAGAATAGTTTTGGGTGGCCCTTGCGTTTGGGTTGTAAGAAGCTTTCTTGAACGCACCCTTTGGGATGCGCATCATTGTTTCACCCAAATTCTTCTCGATCTGGAGAGGAAGAGATGGGATTTCAGCTTCTTTACCTTTCTTAGAGGTGTTTGGCTTACTGTAGTCATGTGCTCTAGTCCATATAAAAGCATCACCTTTCATCATATACACATTCGCAGATGCAGGATTATTCGAAGACGAAGAGGGTCCTTGACTACCCCCTTCCGCACTTGTAAAGGCTTGGGTTAGGTTTTGACCATGTTGGAATGGATTCATTAACACAGCAGTCTGTTGCTGTGACACAAACTTTTGGGCCTCTACAATCCGAGGACATGGGTGGGTCGGGTGGTCTTCCGCACACAGGTTACATGGATACTTCGCCTTTCGTTTCTCAGTGTTGTCCTCGCTAGCATTATTAGTGGGTTTCTTATCCCCCTTACCCTTCTTACATTGTTTTTTCTTTCCATCAGGCTATTGGGTGGCCTTTGGATTGGTCAATTGCACACTGTGTACATCCGACGTTTGGGTAGGGGGAACAACCAAAACAATAGTTTGGATGGTCGTTGTGTGTTGTATAGACAATTGTTGCATTTGTTTTGTCAGCATCTCCACTCTCGGATGTGGTCAGAGATATGGTCCGCTTCTCTCTATTAAAAATTGGATATCAATTATATGTCGGCATCGTATCTCATAGGTAATTGGAAATGGTTTAGGAATGCCATTACCAATTCACCGAAGGAAGAATATATCGAGCAGTCGAGCTTGATGTACCATTTTGCGGCACTCCTAATGAGAGTGCATTGAAACAATTGCAATTGTACAGAGTTGTCTTTCAACAAATTAGATGAGCACCAAAGATGGAAGGTGGTCACATGATCCCCTGGATCTTCGTTAGGCTTGGCCTCGAACTTTGGTATGTCCGAAGGAAATTTCGTCGGCATAGGAGGCCAACGTGGATCGTGACAGATGGGGTCATTCAACAATATTTTCAAGTCTGGCAAATGTAAGGTTTCCAGGAAAGGTAGCTTTGGTTGGTGTTGTTGATAACCATGGAAAAAGGGGCCTAGGGTTTGACTGGCATCAGGTTGCCAGGCAAAGTTGAGTTGCTGGTCAGGGTTCTGGTAAAAACCATGGCCATGACCAGCGTACGGATTTTGCTTGTGAGGAGACATCATTGGTTGATTCCCGAAATAGGACATAGTTGGTTAGGTGTGAATTACATTTGAAGGACATTGGGAAGGGTTTCCCCATGCCGACCCCATGGGCATAGGCATAGTACCTTGTTCGGGGTTCCATTGGTTGTGAAAAGAATTGCCCCAGATCGACATTACTAACGAGGGAACTGATCCTTGCCAAGAATTCCAAGGTCTTGATGCGGAATAATTTCTGGGGTTTTCCCCCCTGTGCAAGAATAGTACCCTGCATAGGATTAGGTTGGCCATAACCGGGGTTGCCCCCGGTCAGGAAAGGAGCGGACAAGAAAGTGTCGTTACCAAACACACCGAACAAAGAAAAAGGTGTCGACCCTACCGACATATTATGAGAAGGTGGTCATTGACTCCCTACTCCAAGTGAACTATGGTGTGTGTTTGGCCCGACAGATTGTTGGTGGGTACCGCCGAGGGAAGGGGACGAAGGAGGTATATGACCTCCCTCGTAAGGAAAATCATTAAAAGGAGATGAAGTGCCCCCAATGGGTCCTTGTAGAGGAGTGTTAGAGCTCCCTGCCCCCAGACCTAAAGTTTGTAAAGTGGAGTAAGATAGTACAGGGCTGGTACCTATGCTAGGCATCCCATATGAGAATGGAGGGCTTGTCGCACTCTGTGTGAAAGGAGCAGTAGCCGTCACCAAAGACGGGCCACTGCTCGAGGTAGAGGCAGTCGAGACCGTGGTGGATCGGACTGGTGACGGTGGGGTAGGAGGTGGAACACGCCCTGTGATGACAACCATGGTGGGAATATCAGGATTCCCAGAAGAAGAGACAGGATTTGCCTCCATTATCGTCCGCTTTAAAGGTGTCGAAAGGTCCTTTAACAAAGGTTGGTCGGGTGTGATTTTCGGTGACCCGGTCGCTTCAAAAGACCCTTGTTGGTCTAGCTTTTTCTTTCGCGGTGGCGGGGGTGGCTCCAGTGTAACCGGTGGCAAGCCAAGAAGCCTTCATGACCAGCGGATCTTGTGATCCTCCACTGTCCGAGAAGATCAAAGACACACTGAGGTTTTCTATTCTTTCAAAAACAACACACACTAGGAAATTCCCTATAAGATCAAACAAGCAAACACTAAACTAGTTGGAAGAACAGTTACAACAACCAACACTAGAGAAACTTACTGGTACAAGTGAAACTCAAACATGGAAGCACCATCCGGGTATACTCTGCAAAGCGTGGCCCAATGTTTGTCCTAGGTACCGCAGTATACCCCCACAGTCACCTGTGTATGTCCCTAAAAAAGATAGGCAACTAGGTTTCCAGCGCGCAAACAGTCACCAGGCAGGTACAGTCGACAGTCGGGTAGACCACAATGAGCAGGGTATCGAACCCGAAACCTATCAAGGGTATCAAAAGCAAGTGGTCCAAAAGACAACTGAGGACCTCGAATGGATTCGAGACCCACAAAGCTCCATGGCAAATGCAATCGACGAAATCCCAAGACAATCCCTCTATATGTTTTGTTGGCCTCCCTTACCTCGCATATATATAGAGGAAGAAGAGATTAATTTCATCATTCTCATTCTTTTTCATAATCTTGTGTTAGATATGTAACTAAGAGGAGTGCACTAGTCTTCCTCTCTCGTGCATCTTCAATTGTAATTTATCTCTCTTGTCTTTGAGGTGCTAGGGTTTCTTGGAGATTTTGGAGCATCTTGAATACTAGGGTGAGGGTTTCATTCCTTAGAAACTTGGAGATTAGGATATTGTGACAAAACCCTAGGTTGTACTTGTTCAAGTGAAAAAGAAGAGGAGATGTCTTCCCTTAGAGGACATGCTAGTGTGATGCTTGGTTGTTGGAGGTCCTTGTATGAGTTAGCATTTTCTTGGTTTTCCTTAGCTAGGTTTTTGGAGAAATAGAAGATTTTACTAGACTTGGGATGAGGCTATGGTATGTACATGAACTTCATCCTTAAACATATATATGAAGTTTTTAGGTTTTAAAAATTGTCTCTATTGCAGATTTGATTTTCAACCATCTACTTCTTCATGGTTTGGTAATTTCCAACACTTGTATGTCTTGTTGATTTCCATAAGTTAAGGCTCAAATTGTTAAGTGAATTAAAACTAATATTGAAGAAGGTAGGGCAGATTTGTTGTTGTATTTATAGTTTCCATAAAGTGAGATTCAAATTTGTTTTGTACATGATAATATTGCTTTAGAAAGCTAAAACTTGTTGGCACAATTTGGTATCCTTTCTCTTGAATTTACTAGTGGATTGGGGTTGTTAAGAGGTTAAATATAGTATGTTTTTGTTATAATTTGTTTTATTTATGTTTCATGACAGCCTTAAGGTTGAAAATTCACAAGGTTAAGATCCAAGAAACCTCTAGGAAAGAGGTGAAATTTTTTTGTAGCATTAATTGCCCTAGTGTAGAAAATTTCCACATTGTATCAGAACTTTTGTGGCTGAAATCACTCTAGGTGTAAGAGGGAGTCGGTATTTTAGTTGTGTTGTACCTAAGAGAATTACTTGACCTTGTTGAGGTTGTTAGGGTTTCACACCTATGTCATTTAGGAGAAATGCTTGAACACTAGAAAGGGTTTTGTATACTTCATATATTGTTGATTTGTGCACTTGAGAATTATTTTAGGATGTGTAAGATTACTCTTAGTCTTAGAGAGAGTGATAGGTTGGTAGGGGCTTCCAATTTTGTTCCATGGAAGCTTAGGTTTCAAATACTTATGGAGGATGTTGATATTTGGGAGCATGTTGAGAAAGTGATTCCAAAACCTGTTGGCCCAATACAATTGATCACTCTTTAGAAGAAGGAAGTCGGTGCAAATAGAATTATTATCGATTTAATGAAGGGTCATCTCTCACATTGTAGAGAAGAGGACAAGAATGGAACTATTTGGAGCTTTGATTGAGTTATTTCAAAACTTTTGTGTTTCTTGACATATGATCCTATGAAACCAACTTTTAGTTATTCATATGAGAAGGATAGATGTGACGAGTTGCTTGACCAAGATCACTAAGTTGAGAGATCAGTTGGTTGCCTTTGGAACACAGGTGGAGGATCAGGAAATGGTGTCCATTACTCTGAATATATTGGTTCCTTCCCGGATGCCTTCTGTTTAGGGAGTTTGTGCTCAAGATACCTTGTCAAAGTTCACAAAGCTTTGGATTGATCTTGTGTAGGAAGAAATCAGATTGCAATCTTGTTCAGGAAAACAAGGGGCGATAAATATGATCAGTCTTGTCAAGAAGACAAAGAAGGGTAGCAAGAAATGCTACAAGAATAAGGAAGGGACATATACAAGAAATAAGGATTTGATTAAGGTGATGTGTTTCTGATGTTGCAAGATGGAACATTATGCCAGCCAATGTCCATTGAAGAAGAAAGGAAAGGGAGTGAATCATGTTGTGGTTTAGACCATGACATGTGTAAAGAAGGATCCTTCTTAGTTTGAGATTGTCTTTTTCATGACCTCTTTCTTGTCTTTTAACATCATGTCTGGTGTTAGATTGTATGTGTACAATGAAGCTTTGAGACATATGACATATGACAAGTCATAATTCAACGGATTTCAAGAGAAAGAGGAAGGAATGAATGTGGAGCTCAGTGATGATGATATTTATCTTATGAAAGGAGTTGGCTCCTTACCCTTTCAGATGCCTTTAGGTGATGTTCTTAAGTTGAGAGAGGAAGGAAGGTGGGGATCTACATGTCTCATCAATGTTTTGATGAACCAGTTAGTCTTTTGTTGAGATTGTTGAGTAGTGGCTCTTTAATACTCGCCAAATTGTGCATTAAGCATGTATTGTTGAGAGTGTTGTTGGTTATCGGTATGAAAGGATGAAAAACATTATTGTTAGAGAAATCCATGTGAAAGATCGGGTTATATTCTGATTGAG
>JZKD02S0871304.1:86976-100512 GCA_000966675.3 Picea glauca | reverse complement strand
TTGTGCGTAGGGTATGAAACAAATTCGTCATCTCATGCACATCTTGGTCCCTTTGCTGCCGCAACGTAGTCCATTGTATGTATTTGTCCTCATAGCTCCCCATGGGATAATATTGCTCCTTGATGGCATCTCGAAAAGAATTCCAAGTGGGTGCGGCCGAGAACAAAGAGGGTTCTCCCTCGCCCTCTTGCTCCGAGAAGGTTTCCCACCAGTCCTTGACATGGGGGGAGGCTTTAAGGAGTGCGAAAATAATCTTTTCTCGGTCGGAAAAGTCATGAACCGAGAAATATCCTTCTAACAGATTCAACCATCTATCTACGGTGTTTGCATCTATTTGGCTGTCAAATATGGGAATGTCAAAGTTTACTTGTACCTTAAAAGGAGTGGCACCTCCAGAGTGGCTTCTGGATGTCGATGCACCGCCAGTCGGAATCCATTGAAGAATCTGGGAAAAGTTGTCCATCATCGCGTTCCTTTGTTTCTCGAGGGCCTCCTCGAGCAACATTTTGATAGGATCTCTTGCTCCCTCATCTTTATTTTCTTCCCCCATGGGCGGTCGTCGAGGTTTGCGAGGCTGATCTTGCAAAGGTTCAACCAGATCGAGCCCCAACTCCTTATACCCCGATCTCGTTGGGGACATGCAAAGAGGGATCGAGAATGAGCAGACCGCTCCGATACCACTGATCCGGATTTATGTAGGAACACAATGAAATACAAAAATACACATAAACATAGAGATGCAGCGGAAATAAGACTTCATTATATTAATAACAAATGACTGAAATATGCTTACAAACAGAATGGAAATAAACTAGCTAGGGCACTGGTAGCTTATCTATGAGAAGAGATGTGGTTGCTACTCAAATCCATGAGAAGATGATTACAATGAGGCTCTGAAGGCCCTTTTACAATAAATGGAAATGCCAAAAGTCCTAGACATCCAAAAACCTAACCGTGGGAGATGAAGCGCCAAAAGTCATGTGGGCCCCGTTTGGGTAAGTTGGTGCATCAACTTCCCGGGGTCGTAACTTTTGCATAAGATCTCCATTTTATGCGTATGATAGCTCGTTGGAAAGATCTATCCGAGGCCTAAAACGCTCGAGACAAAATAGCATCGTTAGATTGTATTTTGTGACAGAAACATACCCAAAAAAACATCGTTTAGGGCCTCAAAATGGCCCCGGAAGTTCAGGACCCGAAAAAAACTGCTAAAAATAGTAAACTATGCGAAAACTAAAAAACCGAAAGAAGCAATGGTGGGGGTCCAAGTGGAATAGGTGGGTGGCCACCAATATCCACTTGGATCAGTTTAATGGAAAGTCAAGATGTTTGCAATTAAAATATGGATCGTTGTGTTTGACTGTCTATTATGTATGTTTAATGAATATCATACATCTTAACAAAGATAAGCAAGGGTGAAGTGGCAGTATGGTCTCATTAAAATTTGATCGTTAGGTGGATTTGAGGGATAAAATCGTGCATGCTTTTATGTCTGTGTTGATGGAAGGTGGTTGATTTTGATGCTAAACATAGTGGAAATAAGTGAGTGTTTATTCATTTGGGAATTGTTTTAAGATATTAAATGGATAAATAAGAAGAAACAAAGCTCCGCTACAAGTTGTTGTGGAATGCATATTGTCTTGTTTTGATGACATTGTGTTAAATATTTGATTACAAACACTGAGCAGGTGAATGTACAAAATCGATTGAATATTTTACACAATACTTGATCATTTGATCACAGTGATTATTTGGTTGGTGTTATTTCCTTTTACATAATGGTTTTATGGATTACTTAATTAATTTTATGAACATTATCCGCTCTCTTTCCCTACCATTATTTCGCTTTTCGCTAATTACAACCCCATCACCTTCCTACATTCATTTTTCACTCCTTGTTCTAAAATTTAATTACAGTCAGAAAGAATTATGTATTGAAGCAGTTTGAAGTCGTAGTTTCTTGGTTGGATCACAATGATATTTTCTTTGGTTTTCATTACAGTTGATTGTGTGTTGTCTTTGAGCAGTAACAATGTTTCTTTTCCCCCTCGTTATATCATGTTTCGCTCAATACAAACCCCTCGCATATCCCATGACCTTTTGTTCACCCCCTGCTCATTGACAATAGTTAAACAATTTATATGGATTAGATTGCATGAGTCTGATATGTTGTTGAGCCAAAGTCTATTTCATATTTTTAAGGAGTTTTCATGTATGGTTGTAAAGGAATATTTGCTAATCCATCATGCATGTAGGAATGAGCTTCTTCAGCTAAGGTAGTCATGGCAGAGGCAACCGAGGGAGAGGTAATTGGAGCAGAGGCCCAAGAAGGCCAAGATTCTCCATACACTTTGACCTTGACTCACAAGAGTTAGGCTAGTTGTTTCAGGCCAGATTTTTCAATTGGATTGGGCAAGGAATGGTCCAACCTAGGCCTGAAAGGCCTCCCTTCCAAGCTCCATAAGCCCCTGGTATTCATGTTCCCCCTCATGTCTCATTGCAACCTGAGGTTCCCGAAAATGACAAATGGCAAGAGATTGTCCACCCAGCAGTCTCCCAAAATTGTGGATGGCAAAATTTGTCCTTACCTGCTCCCCTGCCTATTAACCAGATTGTCCAAGTTGCACATGTCCACTCTTCAGTTCAGTCCTCTTATGCTAGAAAAAGTTTGAAAACCAAGGCCCACCATGCCCTTGACAAAGGAAAATCCATTGTTGCCCCTTCCTCACTCTCCAATGGCTTCGATAAATCCATGTCTTCCCGGATGCATTTGAGGGATGATTGTTCTCACGTGATCAACAAGATGAGGCCTAAAGGCTCAATACAACCAAAGGCAAATTCAAGGAAAGATTGCATCTCAGAGTGGAAAATATGATTTTTGAGTTTTATTTTATTTATTGTTGATGACAGTTGACTTCAGAAGTTTTGGACAGCATGTTTTCTTTGGATATATGAGTAATATATTTTTTGAAAATAATTTCAAATATCAATGAGATAATTTGTCAAATGTGAATGTGATGATGGGAGTCACAAGGTGGGGTGTTTTGCTTAATTAAATAGTTATGTTATGATTGTTAAGAGATAAAGGGAGTCACAATGGGTCCCACCTACTAGTTATTATTTATTTAAAACCCTTATTATGATTTATTACTTTTCCCCACTTAACTAAAAAGTTGGTTGAGTTTTTAATTAACTTAACTAATGAGGTAGTTCAACTACTTCAACCAATTCTATTTTTCTTAAAGGAAAAAGGAAAGGGGGGAACAAGAGGATAGAAGGAGAAGCATACTAAGGTTTTCTCTTTGAGTTTATGTTGAGATAGTTCAGTTTTCATTCATTCCTTAATTTATCACAAGCCTAATTTTTTTTAATGATAGCAGGGTCTTATTGTAGATATCAAGATTCAGGGTTGAATTACATCATTTAGACACTTTTTTTTCATAGGTGTTGATCTATCTTTGATAGTCTGTGTAGACTTGTTTGTTTGTGAATTAGTTTTCATGACTGGCAAAGGCTATTGTGCAGAGTCGAGTGGGCAACAATCTGTGGCAAGCTGATCCAACTTTTAGAGTTCAGTTTTTTATTTTCTGCCAGAGGTCCTTTTGTATGTTCCATCGGGGATGTCTAAGTTTGACTTTGGTCCGAAATTTTTGTATGAAATTGTGTAAAGAGAATGACTCTTTGATGAATTGGAATGAAATAAAGGATTTCTTTATGTCTCATATATCTTGATTATCATCTTGGTGTTTTTACTTCTGTCTCTAGATTTATTTCAACAACTGTTATATTCAGAAAATCATATTAAAATGAATATTCCAGCAAGCTTTTAATTGTGAAAAAGACTAGCCTAAGGACTTGTAATCAATACTTGTGAGTTAGGATTTTATTTTTGATGGCTATAAACATAGGGTGATATTCCCATCTATTTTTCTTTAGCCGAGAAGAATCTGAAAATGCTTGAGTAAGATCGTTTCATATCTTTTCCTCAACATTTATTTGGCAATCATACTGGGGAGATCTTCGATATCTCTCTGGTTAATTTTCATACTCGATTTTCATCGATACATCTATTTTTCTGATATTGATTCTTTGATTGTTTTATTTCTTAATGACTGTGCCTACTGCAAGGTAGCCCAATATTGAGCCCGGTCTTCAAGATCAGACCAGCATGGCTTTGAACCTGTTTAATACCATTTTAGACACTGCCAATACTCGTGATGAGCTTAATCATTCATGGGCAGCAATTGAAAAAGATATTAGTGCCCAAGAACATTGGGAATCTAGACGTAGACAACCTAGAAATCTGCAGTAACCTTGTTTCTTTAGTGTTGGCCTTTCTTTCATGTCCTTAGACTCTAGTGTTTCTAGAAGAGGAAGAGGCTTATTACCTGAAATTAATCCTATTGCTGAAATAGGAAGAAGGAACGTTGTGTTATCTACCCAACAAAGTTCTCTAAGGAGAAATTTGTCTGATTCATCCAGTTCGTCTTTCTTTCCCTCATCTATCATCCACAAGATGGCATCTAGTGGTGGCTCTGGTGGCACTGGAGGTGCTCCCTCCTCTCAGTATTCATCTTCGTCAGTGATTGGTAGCTTATATATCCACCATATTCCTGTCCAATCTACAACAAATCCCACCAAAGTCATAAAAAAGTATGGGCTTTTTCAGTTTGAAGAAGACGCTACAACCACACTGTGGCATGTGTCCTCTCCTCTCAACTTAGCACCTGCTACTCGTCCACTTCCTAAATTCAAAGAACATCTTCCCAAGTTTTTTGGGAATAACATTGTCACTACAAACGAGAACTTAGTGGCGTTCTCTAATGCTTGTCACAACATAGGAGCCAATGACAACGATACTTGCATGCGCGTATTCGTCAATTCCTTGGAAGGGAAGATTGCGGCCGATTTCTTTTACCTTCCTCCTAAAATTATATCTACTTGGGAGGATTTAATCTATTAGTTCAGATCCACTTATGGGAAATCTAAAAGCTCAGTTGAGAAGTTATGGGAATATAATAATGTCACCTATAAGGATGGTGAGACCATCAAGTCTTTCAACTTGTGTTTCACTAAGCTATACAATCATATCCCTAAACTCATTCGACCTCAGAACCAAGCCACTTTCATGCATTACTATAATTCATTACCTTCCCCCTATCGTCATAGGCTTGAGGAAAAATCCATTGATAATCTCGGTTTCACTCTGCATACTTGCTCAGAGTATGGAGAACAACTTGAAAGAACAGGTCTTCCCTAGGGAGAATCAGTTAAACAAACAAACATGTATGCCTTCTTACAGCTACTACAAGACATGAATAATCGTATGATAGCGTTCAAGCAAAAAAGAATTTTCTACCCTCTCACCCCTGGAGCTTCATCCTCTTCTGCACCCCCTTTAGAAGTAGAATAATTTTCAACCTAAAGATATCTTGCCTCGAATTTGGTGTAACTTCTGCGAGGAAGCCACATGTGAGGTAAGGAAGAGTGCCATAGATAAGATCTTTGGTAAAATACCAGAAGCTACTATCGTTGTCCTATATTTTGCAGAGTCGGAAGATGTCATGATCATCAAAATACTAGGAACAAAGCCTATGCTCCCAAATCCTCCCTGCAATTATTCTAGCTCGAGCTCATCCTCACCCGCTGCTACTATTCAGGTTCCTAAGGTTCCTGACAGTCAAGGAACGACCTCTCCTATCCCCTCTTCCAAATACAATATCTTGAATCAGTTGGCCAACATCAAAGCAGATGCAATCCTTTTGGACATGGTTTCCGTCCCTAAGCAACAGAGGCATCTGAAACAATTCATGGAAGGAAAAGCTTTTGTTCTAGCTAATATTTTTGAAGAGGTAAACAAAGAGGATTCATCTGTAAATAAAGTAGGTGTACATAACTTTAGATACCCTATAAAAAAATCCCCCTTTTTATATTTTTGTAATGATTATGGATAAGATTGTACATTGTTTCCTCATTGATGGTGATTCAGGCCCAAGTGTGATGTCGAAGATTATTATGGAAGAGATAGGATTGTCCAGTACAAATGAAAACACCAGAAGCATGCTCTCCTATAATAGCCTACAACAAATGACCATAGGTGAGATTAAAGATGTAACCTTAGTTTTATGCGCACACCCTGAAATAAGGACAACCCTTAGTATTCAGGTAATCGATATGCCAGTAAGAAATTACTCAATTATCTTGGGAAGAGATTGGCAAGCCTTAACAGGTGGATACCTCTCACTCAATATGACACATTTATCTGTTCCTCATAATGGTAAGAATATTATAGTCCTTAGAGAGGGAAGGATTTCACCCTACATAGAGAGTGTTCCACAACCTAATGTAAACTATATCGAAGAGGACCTAGGATTGTATTCCATATTTGCTAAGGAGGATAATATTCCTTTGGAACAAATCGATTTAGATGATGATATGTGGCACATGCACTTTGATGGTTCACACTCTAACGAAGGTAATGGGGTTGGCATTATCTTGGTTTCTCCTATAGGGAAAATTCATAACTTGTCCTACAGGTTAGAGTTTGGTTGTACGAACAATGTCACTAAATTCAAAGCTTTATTATTAGGCATTGAAAACGCTTATAATCTCGGTTGTGGTCAACATTCAGTTTTTGGAGATTCTGAGCTTGTTGTGAACCTGGTATGTAAAATTTACTCTCCTAGCAACAAGCTAATGGAACAATATACCCAAACTGTTTGGGCACTTATCTCAAACCTATTATCTTTCAACATCACTCATGTTAAGAGGGAGTTAAATTCAATGGTTGATCAGTTGGCTATCTTTGCAGCTTCTCCTAATCAACAACCTTTGCCTCACAGGCCTGATTTTTCTTTTCAATCTTTATATCATTCACATATCCCCGACAATGTAGAATCTTGGCAGGCCCTCCCTAACGATGAGAGCGGTTGTGCTTTCATTCAAGATAAACATCCTAATCCCAAGGAAATTATATCCATAGAAGACGACAAGAATCCTAAGGGATTGACTCCTCTTGAGAGTTTGTTTTCATTGAGTGATGGAGGAAATAAAGAGAAAAAGAGAGAAGGGGAGTCAAGAAGGAAAGTGGGTGAAACCCTCTCCTTGGATATTGGGGCACTAAAATCTTCAAAGAATGTTAAAATAAGTGTCCAATGTTCTGATAAAAAATAAATGAAGTTGGCCAAGCTACTTGGTAGTTTTCAAGATGTTTTTGCTTGGTCTTATGAGGATCTTTGTGGTTTTGATCCTGGTCTTATTCAACATGCTATCCCCATCAAAGAAGGCATGAAACCAGATAGGAAAAAACAAAGACCTATTAACTCTGCATTTGGAACAACTTTTCAAAGGGAGTTGGAAAATTTCTTAAGGGCTGAGATTATTTTTCCAGTCTACCCCGAATGGGTTTCCAGTTGGGTACCTGTCTCGAAGACCACTGATCATATTAGAACCTGCATTAATATCCGCACTTTCAGTCAAGCTATTATGATAAATCCTTTTCCTCCTCTCAATATGGAGATGATTATGCAGTAGGTTGTAAGGTCACAAATGAGGCCCTTGCTTGACAAGTTTTTTGGTTACAGTAAAATCAAGGAAAAAGGGGCACATGTTCACAAAACCACTCTTATCACTAATTGGAGTACAGTGACTTGTAAATTCTTGTTTTTTGGCTTACCTAATGCAAATACCACTTCTAAAATACCTATACACACAATTCTTGATGAATTGATCAGTATTCATATCTACCTTGATGATCTAATCATATACATTAAGGGGCTAATAATTACCTCAGAGTTCCAAGTGTTATTTATGGGTCCTTTCAAAATTGATTTTGTCCTCGATACTAACTCTTACATTCTAAAGGATTTACAGGAGAAATGGTTTTCCTACAGCACTAACGGTTCTCGCTTGAAACATTGCGAGGGACCAACGTACAAACTTCTAACGTTGTTGGATTTTGTTTGTATACTAGTAACCTAGCTCTGCTTTCAATTTTGCGTTATTTTTTTTCTTCTTTACAGTAGTTTCACTTCAGCTTTCTGTTTTAAAATTTTCTTATTTCTTTACATTTCTGTCATTTTTTTGTTGTTGTTTTAATCTTGCATTTTTACTTCTGTCATGATTTTTTTTCTTACCATCTTTTAGTCAATTTGGTCAAAAAAAGAAGTTGGATAAGCTCTGTCGCAGTGACACTCCTGCAAAACATTGGTATTCAATAACAATCACGTTTACACAATGGTTACAATGGTTCCCCTGAAAGAACCCTTGAATTTGTTATCTACTTCCACTGTTGTCTAAAAAAAATTGGGGGCTATCTCCCACTTTTGATTTCCTTTTCTTCATCCATTTGAGAAATTAAGAGAGCAAGTATATTGTTTTTCTCCTTGAATATAAGAGTCAATCATCGTTGAACAATTATGCACACAGTGGTAAAACCCCTAATACTTAACACTTTTCATGAGTTATTCATGAATTCCCGGTCATTTTTCCATTAAATCTGCTCACTTCCCCCTGTTGCATAATCTTCCTGGTTAGATCTACTTGACCTGTGAAATCATGAGTTATGCATTCTAATCTATTGAAAACAAATTTCCCTGTGGAGTCGCCAGTTTGTTGACGATTAAAATTGCAACGAGGTTTTTTCCTGCAAAGTATTGCTAAGGCCTATTATTATAAGCTAACAAGACAAATAATACTAGTAGGTAGGACCCCCTTGTAGATTGGAGATCAAATCTGGTTCTTATTTCATGGTTATGTTGTTGTTCAACATTTCCTACATGGTTGGTGAAATCTTGGTTTTATTGAAGATGGATAAGGCCTACTATGTGTTGGTTCTAATCATGACAATTGAATTATGGATAAGGCATGTTATGTGTTTTTTCTGCTGCTCTAGGCTCAAATTTTATGTTACAACGACCTATGTTATCCATTGTTATCATTGTTATATGTTCTTGGATCCATTACTGGGACACCTGCACAAGAGATGTGTTAGTAATAATATATAAGAGCAGTGGGAAAGAAATAAAAGCAATGTAACAAAATGCAAAAAGAAGGAACTAGACTATGCTAACATACTACTCTACATGCATTGAAATTGAAATGATCGTTGATAATCCTAGCTAACAATTTAATAGCTATGTGATTTATTGAGTTATACAAAGACATGGTTAATATTCATTATCGTATAGTTGGAAATAGTAAGATATGATATGGGCTGGTATGTACTGAGGAATTGAATGACTAGAGGGTGGAGGTGACGTGCATTTATTGCACATCACCCTTACTCCTTCCACTGGCCATTGCCCTATTTAGGCTATTGTTCAACTGTGTTTACTGTGGTTAGGCTCTGAATTTCAAGCAGAGGAAGAACCACTCGACCAACTCACGTTTTAAGGTGCTTTTGGTTACAGGTATGCCTTTTCTCCATCCATGAATTTTCTCTGGTTATGAAATAGATATTGACTCGGAATGTATGGGTCTATGCTTTATTTAAGTCTAGCAACTGTGTAGATTTGTGATATTTTTCTGAAATAAATCGTTGGTGTGCTTTTCATTACAATAATGTTTGAAGTCATAGTGTTATTGATCATTCTAAGTGTTAGAAGCCATGAAGGCCCTCTGTCATTCTTATTGGTTTTGGTTGAAGGTTTTTTATTCGATCCATATTGGTTGGCCGTCTCCACGCTTTCTTGTCACCATACCCAGTCATGTGTTGTTATGGGGTTTACTAGGTTTGAAAATCCTTGTGTCATTGCGCATTGTTTCGCTTGGGTATGGGTTGTTCATGCTACCAAGGTTTGCGCAGTGGGTTATATTGCTTCTTCTCGGCTTTGTTTCATTTCAGCGTTGTTAGTTGGCTGGTTGGGAGAGCCACAAGGGTTATACCCTGTGTGTACTAAGTATTGTTACAAGGAAAAAATGGAGCTTTCCTCCTCTGTTCATAGTCTCTCCTATCACGGGAATTGTCACCCTATTTGCGAATTCAATTATGGTATACCCTGTGTGCACATCGTTGGTCTTGGAGGTTCTCACCGATGAGAGGAGTCTACTATAGTCTCCCTATGTTGGTCCACAGATCAAACCCTTGATTTCTCAAGCCCGGGTATTGATAGAGGGGATTGTTATGGCCTGTTGGGTATATTGTTGGTTGTTATGGATTGGTGGTGTATTGTCAACAGAGTTTGATTATTGGCTCGTGTCGTTGACTATGTTGATAGTGGTGTTGGTTTTGGTATCTAGTCACTGCATTTGTTATTATAATCGAATGGATAAGCTCATCTTGGTTAATTGGATGATTGGTTAAATCGAATACACAGTCGTTGTCTTTTACATTGTGATTATTGATCTAATAACCCAACACTATTTTTAATTGATTAAGTCACAGCATTGCTTCGTGCGTATGTGTGGCGTTCCTACAAGTTACATGATAAGTTGAATTAATGATTGTTGTGACTGGTGTTTTAAATTGTCGAATGGGACTATTGCAATCATGGTAATCATGGCATGGCCATCCATTGTATATGTTATGGGTATTATTTGATTTCTCCTTCAAAGAGGATCACGGGTTTTTAAACAATATGGTTTTGTTTATATCAATTTGTGATACGAGATCGGGCATATTGTTGTTTCCCTGTTGTATTGGATTGATAGCCCAGCATTGTGGATGTTCAGACTCAAAATAGTTAGTCATGTCGGTCACAGAAATGATCTCACATTTTGATTAAGTGGTCTGTGTACCCCACAATGTCGTATGAATGGTAGTCGTGATTGTTGTCTGTGTGTTTAATGGAAAGTCAAGATGTTTGTAATTAAAATATGGATTATTGTGGTTGTTTTCTACGTGTTTAAATTGGGCATGTTTTTATGTCTATGTTTATGGAAGGTGGTTGATTTTGATGTTGAACAGAGTGGAAATAAGTGATTGTTTATTCAATTGGGAATTTTTTTAATATATTAAATGGATAAATAAGAAGAAACAGAGATCCTCCACAGGCTGTTGTGGAATGCATACTGTCTTGTTTTGATGACACTGTGTTAAATATTTGATTACAAACAGTGAGCAGGTTAATGTACATAATCAATTGAATCATTTACATAGTACTTGATCATTTGATCACGGTGATTATTTGGTTGGTGTTATTTCCTTTTACAGAATGGTTTTATGAATTACTTAATTAATTTTATGAACAGTATCTGCTCTCTTTCCCTACCATTATTTCGTTTTTTTCGCTAATTACAACCCCATCGCCTTCCCGCATTCATTTTTCACTCCTTGTTCTAAAATTTAATTACAGTCAAGAAGAATTTTGTATTGAAGCAATTTGAAGTCGCAATTTCTTGGTTGGATCACAATGATATTTTCTTTGGTTTGCATTACAGTTGATTGTGTGTTGTCTTTGAGCAGTAACCGTGTTTCTTTTCCCCCTCATTATACCATGTTACACTCAATACAAACCCCTCACATATCCCAGGACATTTTGTTCACCTCCTACTCATTGACAACAGGTAAGCAATTTATATGGATTGGATTGCATGAGTCTGATATGTTGTTGAGCCAAAGTCTATTTCATATTTTTAAGGAGTTGTCAGGTATGGTTGTAAAGGAATATTTTCTAATCAATCATGCATGCAGGAATGAGCTTCTTCATCTAAGGTATACATGGCAGAGGAAACCAAGGGAGAGGTAATTGGAACAGAGGCCCAAGAAGGCCAATATTCTCTATACACTTTGATGCTGACTCACAAGATTTATGCCAGTTGTTTCTGGCCATATTTTTCAATTGGATTGAGCAAGGAGTGGTCCAACCTAGGCTTGAAAGGCCTCCCTTCCAAGCTCCACAAGCCCCTGGTATTCTCGTTCCCCCTCATATCTCATTGCAACCTGAGGTTCATGAAAACAACAGATGGCAAGAGATTGCCCACCCAAGAATCTCTCAACATCGTGGCTGGCCCAATTTGTCCTTACCTACTCCCCCTCCTATTAACCACATTGTCCAAGTTGCACCTGTCCACTCTCCAGTTCAGTCCTCTCATGCTAGAAAAATATTGAAAATCGAGGCCCACCATGTCCTTGACAAAAGAAAAGTCATTACTACCCCTTCCTCACCCTCCAATGGCTCTGATAAATCCATGTCTTCTCGGATGCATCTGAGGGATGATTGTTTTAACATGATCAACGAGGTTAGGCCTAAAGGCTCAGCGCAACCAAAGGCAAATTCAGGGAAATCAAAGGGTGATAGCAACAATCAAGGAAAGATTGCATTTCAGAGTGGAAAATATGGTTTTTGAGTTTTATTTTATTTATTGTTGATGACAATTGACTTCAAAAGTTTTGGAAAACATGTTTTCTTTGGATATATGAGTAATATATTTTTTGAAAATAATTTCAAATATCAATGAGATAATTTGTCAAATGTGAATGTGATGATGGGAGTCATAAGGAGTGGTGTTTTTCTTAATTAACTAGTTATGTTATGATTGTTAAGAACTAAAGGGAGTCACAAGGGGTCCCACCTACTAGTTATTATTTATTTAAAACCCTTATTATGATTTATTACTTTTCCCCTCTTAACTAAAAAATTGGTTGAGTTTTTAATTAACTTAACTAATGAGGTAGTTCAACTACTTCAACCAATTCTATTTTTATTAAAGGCAAAAGGAAAGGGAGGAACAAGAGGAGGATAGAAGGGGAAGCATACTAAGGTTTTCTCTTTGAGTTTATGTTGAGATAGTTCAGTTTTCATTCATTCCTTAATTTATCACAAGCCTAATTATTTTTTATGATAGCAGGGTCTTATTATAGATAGCAAGATTCAGGGTTGAATTACATCATTCAGACACTTTTTTTTCAGAGGTGTTGATCTATCTTTGATAGTCTGTGTAGACTTGTTTGTTTGTGAATTAGTTTTCATGGGTGACAAAGGCTATTGTGCAGTGTTGAGTGGGCAGAAATTTGTGGCAAGTTGGTCCAGCTTTTAGAGTTCAATTTTTTATTTTCTGTCAGAGGTCCTTTTGTATGTTCCATCGGGGATGTCTAAGTTTGACTTTGCTCTGAAATTTATGTATGAAATTTTGTAAAGAGAATGACTATTTGATGAATTGGAATGAAATAAAGGATTTCTTTATGTCTCATCTGTCTTGATTATCATCTTGGTGTCTTTACTTATGTCTCTACATTTATTTCAGCAGTTGTTATATTCAGAAAATCGTATTGAAATGAATCTTCCAGCAAGCTTTTAATTGTGAAAAAGACTAGCCTAAGCACTTGTAATCAATACTTGTGAGTTAGGATTTTATTTTTGATGGCTATAAACATAGGGTGATATTCTCGTCTATTTTTCTTTAGCCAAGCAGAATCTGAAAATGTTTGAGTAAGATCATTTCATATATTTTCCTCAACAACAACCACATCTTTTTTCAAGACATAGGCAAGCAAAACATATGGACTTTTTTTATTAATCATATTAAGAAGAAATAAAAAATTGAATATCAAGAAAGTGAATTTAATGGTACTTTTTTATGATGATGATGATGATT
>JZKD02S0871304.1:23095-52915 GCA_000966675.3 Picea glauca | reverse complement strand
ATGACAAGCACTATCCATCTAGGATATTTTCCCTGACAAGTTCACTTTCCTTCATCTCATTATTCCACAATTAAGCATGGGTTCTCTTACCCCACAAAGCATCTTCTCGTGAGGGATTTCACCATAAGGGGACCACTTTGGAGTTCATCCATATTTACTTCTTATCAACCATGAAAAAACAATAATGAGACATATTTACTTCAAACAATATTGGGTCCGTTACCCAAACCTTTTTTCTATGGGGCTTTCTTCAAGGGTTGACATCAATGACAACCAACCTTAATCAACAGACCGAACTAATGAAAAACCAATGGCTTACATGAGTCAAATTTTGTCATACGATGAGTTTAAATATTCTTTTATTGAAAAGCATGTTTTCGCTCTTGTTAAAGTTGTTGAAAAGTTTCATGACTTCATCTTAGGTAAGCATACATTGCTAAAAGTCCCTTTACCTGCAGTCAAGTTTTTACTCTCACAGACTTATACTTCAGGGAATCTTGCACATTGGCTTTCCAAGATCCAGGAGCATGATTTAACTATCGTGACTTCTAACACCATCAAGGGACGTGACTTAGCCCTTCACTTAGCTCATCATGTTGAAACTAATGAATAAATTGATGAGAAAGATAGCTCTCTATCAGTAATGTTATATTAACAATCAAATACTTCTTGTGTCTGAACATCCTTGGTATAAAAACCTGGTTTATTATTTGCAAAACCAAATATGTCTAGATAACTTAGATACCCATCAAAGAAGAAGGTTTTGTCTCGAATGAGCTAGATATGTCATTATAGGAGACCTCTTGTTTAGGAGATATGTCGACGGTATGTTGTTTCGTTGTGTGAACAGTGAGGAAGCACATAAATTGTTACAAGAGAGTCATGGTTCTTCTAATTCTGTTATTCATGTAGGAGGTCACTTTTCTGCTAAAACCATTAATTTTAATATTATCAGAAAAGGATACCATTGGCCTTCAATCTTTTGTGATTCTTATATTTTTTCAAGATCTTGTGACAAGTGCCAGAAGTTTGTTGGGAAAGAACGTATTTCATACATTACTTTACAACCTCTCCTCTCGGACTTTCCTTTTTCAAAATGGGGTTTGGACTTTATTGGTCCTATTAATATTTCGTCTTCAACAGGGCAAGTCTTTATCTTGACAGCCACAGACTATTTTACAAAATGGACTGAAGTTGTCCCGCTTCAGCATTCGCAGGATGAGAAGGTGATTTCTTTTCTTGAAACTAATATTTTTTCCATATTTGGTCTTCCTTTGGAAATTATTACAGACAATGGTCCCGCTTTTATTTCTGCTAAGTTGACCCAATTTTTAGTTATGTTGGGGGTTAAACATTTTACCTCGTCAGCTTATTATCCCCAAGGTAATGGGCAAATCGAGCCTACCAATAAGAATCTAGTAAAAATTATCAAGAGGATCATTGAAGATAAGCCTCGTCAATGGCAACTCTCCTCACTTACGCCATTTGGGAAAATCGCACTACCACCAAGGTGAGAATTGGTTTCACTCATTTCCAACTTTTTTATCATCAAGAATCAATTATGCCTATTGAGATGGAACTTTCCTCCTTAAGGTTAATGCTACAGGTTGAAGAGTTAAACTCTTATGATGTTTCTCAAAGAATGAATACACTTTTGGCTTTAGAGGAGCAAAGGACGTTTGCCTTGGATAATATAAAGAGAAGACAGTTGACTGTTAAAAGATATTTCAACAAAAGTATCAAGGCTGTCAAATTTAAAATTAATGAAAAAGTATTGTTGTGGCATTCAACCCATGTTGATAGAGGAAGGCATTCAAAATTGCAAAAATTATGGCAGGGTCTGTTTAAGAGCGCTTTTGTCCTAGGTGAAAATTATTACATCCTAAATGACTTACAAGAGCGATTGTTTTCCTACAACACTAACGGTTCCCACTTAAAACACTATGTGGAACCAACTCAAAATTTTTAACGTTGTGTGGAATGTTTTCTATATTATAGTAGTTTTAATTGCTTCGATTTTACATTTATGTTATTTCAATTATGTTGTTTCATTTCCACTATGACATTTCTTGATATTTTGTTTCTTTTGACTTCTTTCTTGTCAAAATAAAATGTTGGAGCGGTTTTTCCACAGTGATGCTATTCTAGAAAGTATTGTTAATCAATAACAGTCAAGTTACACAGTTATCATGATGTTCCCCTTGGAAGCATCAGTTAAATTGTTATTTGCTTCAACTGTTGTTTTATAAGATAGTTGGTTTTATCCCTCTTCTACTTTTCTTTTCTTCCATCCATTTCAAGATCCAAAAGAGCATATCAGAATTTTTTTCTCCTTGAAGTCAAGAACACTTTACTATGATTAATTGAATGATTATGCCTACAGGGATAAACCCCCTCATACTTAACACTTTCCATGAGTTACTCACAAATTCCCAGTCATCTTTCCCTTAAATATGTTCACTTCCCCCTGTGGCATAATCATTTTGATGTATATCTTCTTGATCTGATGTTACTAGTCTACGAAACTAGACATTATGAGTTCTTAATCTGTTGGAAACAGATTTCTCTATGGAGTCGCCAGTTTGTTCATGATTAAAATTGTAACGATGAATTCCACCTGTAAAGTATTGCTAAAAGCATTATTATTTAATTATGATAATAATATAATACTAGTAGTTGGGACCCCCTTGTAGATTAGAGGCGCAAAGATAGACATATTACACATATTTTGTTGTTGTTATGATGTTGCCTACACAGTCCTACATTTTCGATGATGCATTCTTGGTTTCATTTGGCGTGATAATGAGTGGATAATGCATTATTCTTGAATGTTATTGGTAATCACTTGCGACACAGAACATTTTCCATGGGTATGAGGATCATGTTGTTTACAGGTGCTATGTAACTTAGTTACTAATTCATGTATTGATTACTTATCCACATATATGCAAGGGATAATTAAATGGAAGCTTGATCAAAACAAAGAAAAAAACTATGAAAATATTCTAGAGTTATAGCAAAAGGAAAGAAACTATGTATTAATCCTAAAGCCACGATAAAATATTACATGCAAACTTCGAATGAAAAAATTAATGGATAGAAGTGTTAGTCCTAAGTATTATACTATGGTTTGGTTAAAGGGATATGTAATTTTGATTAAAATATTGAAAGGAGGCACATATAGAAATGTTCATATGTGATTATTGTGTGAAGTTATGGCAAGGGTTAACGTAGAGATATGAGATATCTCAGGTGGCACACTATGCATTTGAAATGGTATCGGATCTTACGATGGATATGGCATTGAATTTTGGCATTGGTTATGGTTTGATGTTTGTGGTGAATGTTACGTTAGTGGGCTAGCTCATACATCAATTGAATGGGATCATGTGAGGAATCGTTGTGCATTTACTGCAAGTCACTCCAAACCTCTTTACCGCCTGTCACCCTAGCATTGTTGCATGTTTCCATTGTTTCTCTGTTGGTTGTGGGTGCTCCGCATTTTCAGGTTTTGGAAGGGAAAGCTCGGCCAAATCATCATTTAAGCGATTTTATTATAGGTATGGTTATGTTCTCTCCATCCATGATTGATTCTCTATACTATGAATCAAATGGTGGCTCAGGATTGCATGGATTTTGTGTTTTCTTGAGTTTTTCGACTATGTGTAAATATGGTTTTGTGGATATCTGTGATGACTACGAAATGTTGATGATTGTAAGAATAATAATGAGTATTATTGAATATAAAGGTTGTGCATTGGTTATTTTCTCGGTCAGTGTTGTTTTTTATGATGGTTCTCTATGAAATAATGGTGACAGTGATGTAATGAAGCTCTATGTTTTATGGTTGAAGGGTTTTTACCACCGATTGTATTTCAATGATTGTCAACTCATTTCTCTCTTAGTCATTGTCGTAATCTTTATCCGGTTGCAAAGCAACTGTCAACAGTTGGGTGCTTATGTTATCTAAACCCCGAATTGTTTTTGATGCCCGTTCCTTACTGTCTTTTCGTTGAAAGCTTTCCAAAAGTCCAATCTTGGTCAACCCGAATGTTAATACACGTATGTGTTTGTGTTAAATGGATGTGATTTACTAAGGGATTCCACACACCACTCATCTCATTCCTGCTATAATGCACCTCCTGGGTGTTGGAAAGAAACATTATCTCTCTGTCTTTTTCGAGTGCCATCACTGTTTGAATTAACCCTCATCTCTTCTCTACAAAAAAGTGTTGGTGACACCTGTGTGCAACTGGGTTGTTTAAACTTGAATTGCCTTATCCTCCACTCGAGTATTCACTTATGGTTCTGTCAAGGGCTTGGAGTAATAATTTGAAGGACTGTGTGGCTCATTGTTCTTTCATTTTCAAAATTGTATTGTGGCATGTGGTTGCTAATCGATGGTAAAATGGATATGAGTATATTTAAAATGACAAACATGCCTTTGTTACCTCTCTGCATTTGATTTTTTTTAAGAGCCCGACTCGGACTCTAACTGCCTCCACTCTCCTTGGGCAACTTCAGGTTTGTCAAATTTTGGGTTATTAGTTTAATGATTGTGGGAGTTTGAAGACATGTGCCCCCTCATTTATAAACCCATCATTTTGGTCGAATCTTTGTGTGGTCCTTCTATGACGAATTTGTTTGAAGAAATAAGAAATAAAATGAGTGGTTGCTTACAGTCGAGAGTTGTCTTTCTACCTGTTTATGGTATCAATCATTGTGTTTAATCCAGCATGATCTTGATTGCATAAGAAGACACTTGTGTGAGTTTTACCAAGCTCGATCAGGGTTCTGGCAAACTAAAAAGAGGTGCTTATGTGTCAATTTAGCTCTGTTCGCATCATATATGATATGGTTCTATGGGAATCATCGTGCAGACTATCATTTGTTTTTAAAATAAGTTTACATATGTTGATGCACACAGAAAGCAAGCTCAGGGTTCCATTTTGTTTGAATTGGCTCTTGTTGTCGATTCAAGATGGTAACGATTATATGATTGAAGAATCTGTGTTATGATTGGTCCCTCGTGTATGCTCTTAAGTTTGCCTATAATTGAAAAGGCACCTGCGTATACTAAATCGCGCCCGATTGTTGATTAGAGGACAATGACTATCGATTGTTTATTGTGGTGCATTATTGATTATCAGGGATAAATGTTGGGCATATTATAACAAGAATTGTTGTGCATGTTTTTTTTATTTTAAAAGGAAGAGATCAGCGTTATAATATATAGTATTGTTGAATGGAAAATGTTTTCATAAGTTATAATGCACAAATTGTTATAAATTAAGGATTTCTGGGAAATTTAATTATTATTGAGACAACAAGCAATTTGCATACAATTGAGGAACAGGGAATATTTTGGTCTTGAAAGTGGATGCCTTTTGGATTAAATTTGAAACAGAGTTATGATAGTTGATTAATTTAAATTATTTTATGAACAATATCCATCTAATTTCCTTTCATTTTCTCACTTTTTCGATCATTATAAATCCCCTCACGATCCCAAATTCATTTTTGCACGCCCTATTCATTAAAATTAAATTAAAGTTATGTATGGAAACGATTAAGAAATAACATAGAGATAGATGACAGCTGATACGTTTTGGTTATTGTTGGACAGTAAATTGTTTAATGAACTATTGAGTAGTAATTGTGTTCCTACTCCCTTTCATTTTCTCACTTTTTCTCTCAATACAATCCCCTCAGATATCCCTGAACCCTAGTTCACCCCTTGCTCATTGACAATTATTAAATGAATTTTATGGATTGGATTGCATGGGTCTGATGTGATTGTTGAGCGAAACTTTGTTTCATATTAAGAGAATGTCATGTATGGCATATTTAAGAAGCTATTTGCTAATAATTTTCATACATGATGAGCTTCTTCAGCAGAGGAAGTCATGGACAAAAAAATAGGGGCGGAGGAAATTGGAATAGAGGGCCTAGAAGGCTCAGATTCTCAATACATTTCGAAGCAGATCCCCAAGAGTTAAACCAACTCTTTCCAGGTGGATTTTTCAATTGGATTAGACAAAGGGGTATTCTAACCTAGACAAGAGAGGCCTCCCTTCCAACCCCAACATGTCCATGGTATCCCTGTTCCCCCTCATGTTTCGTTGCAACCTGAACTTCCCGAGAATGACGGATGGTAGGAGATTGTTCACCCAATAGTCTCCCAACATCATAGTTGGCCAAATTTGTCTCTACCTGCTCCTCCACTTGTTAACCCAAATGTCCATATTTCCCCTACACACTCACCTGTACAGTCCTCCCACGCAAGCAAAAGACTCAAAATCGAAGCCCACCACATGCATGACAAAGGAAAAGTTGTTGCTACCCCCTCCTCTCCCTCAAGTGATTCAGCCAAATATGTATCATCATATATGCACTTGAGAGATGATTGTTCCCATTTCATCAATGTGATCAAGCCTCAAGGTTCTAGATAGCCTAAATCCAATTCAGGGAAGTCAAAAGGGGATAGCAACAAAAAAGGAAAATTTTCCTCTCAAAGTAGCAAATACGGTTTTTTATTATGTTTTATTATTGTTTTATTGAGGACAATGGACTGCTGAAGGTTTTGGACAACAAACTATTTTTGGATATTTTGGATATTATATGTTTGGGTATAACTTGAAATATCATTGATATTTAATTTTCAAATTATGGAAAAGATTATGGGAGCCACAAGGAGGGATGTGTTTGATTGATTGACTAGTTATGTTTATTTTTGTTAAGAAATTAAAGGGAGTCACAAGGGGTCCCACATACTAGTTATTATTTATTAAAAGACCCTTATTGTTATTATATTAGTTTTTTCCCTAAACTAAAAGTTAGTTGAGTTTTAGTTAACTTAACTAAATGAGGTAGTTGAACTACTTCAACTAATTTGGAATGTATAAAAGCCAAATGAGAAGGAACAAAAAGGGGAGAATAGAAGGATAAAGCATACTAAGGTTTGTTATTGAGTTTTATTGAGATAGTTCAGTTTTAATTCATTCTTCAATTCATTAAAAGCCTAATTCTCTTTTATGACAGCAGGGTCTTATTGTAGACAGCAAGGTTCAAAGCTAAACCATATCACTTAGATGCTTGTTTCGGAGGTGTTGATCTATCTTTGATAGTCTGTGTAGACTTGTCTGTTTATGAATTAGATTTCATGGCTAATAAAGGATATTTTGCATATTCAAGTGGGCAGCAGTCTGTGGCAAGTTGATCCAGATTTTAAAGTTCAGTTTTTACTTCTTGTCAAAGTCCTTTTGTGTGGTTTTCATCGGGGATATCTAAGTTTGACTTTGGTCCAAACTCCCTCAGGGATTTTTGTAAAGAGAACGATTCTTTTGTTTCTTGGAATGAAATAAGTGATTTCTATTTTGTCTCAACTATGGTAATATGTGACTTGGTATTTTTTCTTTTGTCTCCACATTTACTTTTGCAATCTTCTATATTCAAAAAATTATATAAAAATGTTGAATTTTACAGCAATCTTTTATTTTTAAAAACCAGCCTAAGCCCTTGTAACTAATACTTGTGGGTTGGGAAACACTTTTTTTAGGCTATAAACATAGGGTAATATTCTCGGTTATTTTACCTTAGTCAAGCAAGATTCGAAAATGCTTGAGTAAGATAAATTCATATCTTTTCCTCAACATTTATTTGGTGACCATACTAGGGAGATCTTCCATATCTCTCTCGTTGATTTTACACTTGATTATCATTGAATATATTTATATTTCTCATATTGATCCTTTGAATGTTTCTTTTCTTCATGATTGTACATGTTGCAAGGCAGTCCAATATTGAACCCGGTCTTAAAGACCAGACCAACATTGCTTTAACCTTGCTTAATACCATCTTAGAGACCGCTAATACCCATGTTGAACTTGAACGTTCATGGGAAGCAATTGAACAAGACATAAGTATCCAAAAACATTGGGAAGGTAGGCAAAGACAGTCTAGGAATCAACCATAGCTTTATTTTTCCTACAGTTTTGTTCTTCTTTTCATGTCCTTAGACCCTCGCATATCTAGGAGAAGAAGAGGTTTATCACCGGAAATTAATCCTATTGTTGAAATAGGAAGAAGAAACGTTGTTTTTTCAGCCCAACAAAGTACTCTAAGGAGAACTTTTTTTTATTCATCTAGTTTGGCTTTCTCTCCCTTACCTATCGTTCACGAGATGACATCTAGTGGTGTCTCTAGTGGCACTGGAGGTGCTTCCTCATCTCAAGATTCAGCCTCGTTAGTGATTGATAGATTATATAGTCACCAAGTCCCTGTCCAATCTACTACAAATCTCACCAAAGTCATTAAAAAGTATGGGTTGTTTCAGTTTGAAGAAGATGCTACAATTACTCTCTGGCATGTTTCCTCCCCTATTAACCTAACACCTGCTACTCGTCAACTTCCTAAATTCAAAGATAATATTCCTAGGTTTTCAAGGAATAACACGGTCGCTACGAATGAACACTTGGTGGCATTTTCTAATGCTTGTCACAACATAGGAGCCAATGACAAAGACACTTGTATGCACTTATTTGTTAATTCTCTGGAAGAGAAGGCTGCGGCATATTTCCTCGACCTTCCTCCCAATATTCTCTCTACTTGGGAGGACTTAGTGTATTGGTTCAAGTCTACCTATGGGTAATCCAAAAGCCCAATCGAGCAGTTACAGGAATACAATAACATTACTTATAAGGATGGTGAAACTATCAAGTCTTTCAATTTGTGTTTTACCAAATTATATAATCAAATCCATGAACTCATTCTCCCTTAGAACCAAGCCGCTTTCATGCATTACTATAATTCTTTACCTTCCCCCTACCGTCATAGGCTTGAATAAAAGTCCATTGATAACCTTGGTTCCACTCTGCATACTTGTTTAGAGTATGAAGAACAACTCGAAAGAACAGGTTTTCCTAAGGGAGATTCAGTTAAAAAGATAGACATGGTCTCCCTCTTACAGCTTGTATAAGACATGAATAATCTAATTATAGTGACTGAGAGGAAAGGAAATTTCCTTTCACTTACCCATGGGGCTTCATCTTCTTCTTCACCACCCTTTAGAAATACTAATGAAAACAATTTTCAGCCTAAAGCAATCATGCCTCATAGCTAGTGTAAATTTTGTGAAGAACACCATGAGGAAAATACTTGTGAGGTAAAGAAGAGTTTCAAAGATAAATCTTTTGTAAAGGACTTAAAACTACTATTGTTGTCCTCAGCTTTGCAGAGCCATAGGATGTTATGATCATAAATACTAGGAATAATTCCTATGGTCCAAAAGGTAAATATGATCTTCCTCGCACTTCTTCCATCCCTATATCATCTTCACCAGCTGCTAATGTTTAGGTTTCTAAGGTTTTTGACAGCCAAGGAACTACCTCCTCTCTTCGCACTTCCAAATACAACATTCTCAATTAGTTGGCCAACTTTAAATTTGATGCTACCCTCCTGGACATGGTTGTCGACCCTGAATAACAAAAGCATCTGAAAAAAATTATGGAAGGAAAAGATTCCATTGTAGCTAACCTCTCTGAAGAGGTAGATGAAGAGGATTCATCTGTAAATAAAGTAGGTGTACATAATTTTAGACACCCTATAAAAAAAACCTCGTTTTATATTTCTGTAAAGATTATGGACAAGATTGCCCATTGTTGTCTCATTGATGGTGGTTCGGGCCCAAATGTAATGTTCAAGGTTATTATGGAAGAGATAATCTTGTCTTGTACAAATGAAAACTCCATAAGCATGCTCTCTTATAATAGTTTACAACAAACGACCATAGGTGATATCAAGCACGTGACCTTGATTTTATGCGCGCATCCTGAAATAAGGACAACCCTTAATATTCAGGTAATTGATATGCTAGTGAGTAATTACTCGATCATATTAGGAAGAGATTGGAAATATTTGATGGGTGGATACCTCTCACTCAACGGGACACACTTATTTGTTCCTCGGAATGGTAAAAAAATCATAGTCCTAAGGGAGGGGATAATTTCACCTTACATAGAAAGTGTCCCACATCCTAATGTAAATTGTATCAAGGAGGACATATGAGTGTATTACATCTTTGCAGATGAGGACAACACTACCCTGGAATAAATCGACTTAAAGGATGGGATGTGGCATATGCACTTTGATGGTTCATACTCCAATGAAGGAAACAGAGCTGGTATTATCTTGTACTCTCTTGTCGGTAAAACTCATAACTTTTCTTATAGGTTAGAGTTTTCTTGCACAAACAATGTCCCTGAATTTGAAGCATTATTGTTAGGCATTGAAAATGCCTATAGTCTAGGTTGTGGTCACCTTACAGTTTTTGGGGATTCTGAACTTGTTGTAAACCTTGTAGGTAAGATATACTTTCCTAGAAAAAATTTAATGAAACGTTACACCCAAACTGTTTGGGCACTTATCTCAAACTTACTATCTTTCAACATCACTCATGTTAAAAGGGAATTGAACTCAATGGATGACAGGTTAGTAGTTTTTACAGCCTCTCCTACTCGGTAACTTATGCCACAAAGACCTGATTGTACCTTTCAATCTTTGTATCGTCCGCTCATCCCTGAAAATGTAGAGTCATGGGAGGTCTTCCCTAGCAATGAGATCATCTTTGTTTTCATCCAAAATGAACCTTACAAGCCTAAGGAAATTATATCAATGGAAGATAACAAAATTCCTAAAGGCTTGACTCCTCTATAAATTTCATTTTAATCGAGTGATGTAGGAAACAAAGAAAAACATAAAGAAGAGGAGTCGAAAAGGAAAGTGGGTGAAACCATTTCCTTGAACATTGGAACACCCGAGTCTCCAAAGAATGTTAAAATAGGTGCCCAATGTTGTAATGAAGAAAAATTGAAGTTCGAGAAGCTGCTTGGTGAATTTCAAGATGTTTTTGCTTGGTCTTATGAGGATCTTCGTGGTTTTGATCCTTATCTTATACAGCATGTCATTCCTATCAAGGAGGGCATAAAACCAATTAGGAAAAAAGAAAGACCCATTAACACTGTGCTGGAAGAAACTATTCAAAAGGAGTTGGAAAAACTCTTAAGGATGGGATCATTTTCCCAGTTAAGTATTCTGAGTGGGTTTCCAATTTTGTTCTAGTTCGGAAAACAACTGGTCAGGTCAGATTATGTGTAGATTTCCGTGCATTGAATAGGACTAGTATAAAATACTACTTTCCTCTCCCTAATATGGAAATGAATTTGCAGAAAGTTGCACGGTTACAAATAATGTCCTTACTTGACGGTTTTTCTAGTTACAATCAAATCAAGGTAAAAAGGACAAATAAATATAAAACCACTTTTATTACTCATTAGGGAACTTTTTCTTATGAATGTATGCCTTTTGGATTATCTAATGCATGTACCACTTTCCAAAGAGCTATGCAAATAGATTTTGATGATTTGATCGGCAAAATTATTCAGATTTATCTTGATGACTTAATTGTGTATTCTAAAAATCGATCAGATCATTTTGGTCATCTTAAAAAGGTTCTCATGCGATGTAGGGAATTTGGAATTTCTCTAAATCCTTCTAAGTCTATTTTCGGCATTACCAAGGGCAAGCTCCTTGGACACATTGTCTCTGATTCAGGAATAACCATAGATCCTGAAAGGATTGCTGCTATCCTAAATCTTCCTGCTCCTACTTCCAAGAAGGAGGTTCAAGCCTTTATGGGTGTTATCAACTTTGTCCATAGGTTTTTGCCTGATTTTGTTGTAATGGTAAAACCAATCCATAATATTCCTAAGAAAGATCACTCCTTTTCTTGGACAGATGATGTGGAAAATGATTTTGTAGGGATTAAGAAAGAAATCAGTTCCAGATTGGTTTTGGCGAAGCCGGATTTTGAGAAAGAATTTCTGATATATACTAATACCACAGAGGAAGCAGTCTCTGCTATCCTCATGCAATGTGATGACCGAAGTAATAAAAAACTAGTGGCTTACAAGAGTCAAAGTTTGTCAGACGATGAGTTTAAATATTCTTTTATTGAAAAGCATGTTTTTGTTCTTGTTAAAGTTGTTGAAAAGTTTCGCCACTTCATCTTAGGTAAGCATACGTTGGTAAAATTCCCTTTACCTACTATCAAGTTTTTACTCTCACAAACTTATACTTTAGGGAAGCTTGCACATTGGCTTTCCAAGATCCAGGAGCATGATTTAACTATCGTGGGACGTGACTTAGACCTTCACTTAGCTCAGCATGTTGAAACTAATGAAGAAATTGATGAGCAAGATAGCTCTCTATCAGCACTGTTTTATATTGACGATCAAATACTTCATGTGTATGAACATCCTTGTTATAAAGACCTAGTTTATTACTTGAAAAATCAAAGATGTCCATATAACTTAGATACCCATCAAAGTAGAAGGCTTTGTCTCGAATCAGCTAGATACGCCATTATAGGAGACTTATTGTTTAGGATATTTGTCGACGGCATGTTGATTCGTTGTGTGAACAATGAGGAAGCATAGAAATTGTTGCAAGAGAGTCATGGTTCTTCTAATTTTTTTATTCATGTAGGAGGTCACTTTTCTGCTAAAACCACTGATTTTAAGATTATCAAAAAAGGATACCATTGGCCTTCAATCTTTCATGATTCTTATATTTTTTCAAGATCTTGTGGCAAGTGCCAGAAGTTTGTTGGGAAAGAACGTCTTTCATCCATGCCTTTACAACCTATCCTCCTGGACTTTCCTTTTTCAAAATGGGGTTTGGACTTTATTGGTCCTATTAATCTTTTGTCTTCAGCAGGGCAAGTCTTTATCTTCACAGCCACAGAGTATTTTATGAAATGCACTGAAGTTGTCCCGCTTAAGCATTCGCATGATGAGAAGGTGATTTATTTTCTTGAAACTAATATTTTTTCCATATTTGGTCTTCCTTTGAAAATTATTACAGACAATGGTCCTGCTTTTTTTCTGCTAAGCTGACCCAATTTTTATCTATGTTGGGGGCTAAACATTTTACCTCGTCAGCTTATTATCCCCAACGTAATGGGCAGATTGAGCCTACCAATAAGAATCTGGTAATAATTATCAAGAGGCTCATTGAAGATAAGCCTCGTCAATGGCACACTCTCCTCACTTACACCCTTTGGGAATATTGCACTACCACCAAGGTGAGCATTGGTTTCACTCGTTTCCATCTTTTTAATGGTCAAGAATTAATTATGCCTACTGAGTTGGAACTTTACACCTTAAGGTTAATGCTACAGGTAGAAGAGTTAAACTCTTCTGATGTTTCTCAAAGAATGAATGCACTTTTGTCTTTAGAGGAGCAAAGGACGTTTGCCTTGGATAATATAAAGAGAAGACAGCTGACTGTTAAAAGATATTTCAACAAAAGTATCAAGGATGTCAAATTTAAAATTAATGAAAAAGTATTGTTGTGGGATTCAACTCATGTTGATAGAGGAAGGCATTCAAAATTCCAAAAATTATGGTTGGGTCCGTTTAAGATCATTTTTTTCCTAGGCGCAAATTCTTACATCCTAAAGGACTTACAAGAGAGATTATGTTCCTATAGCACTAACGGTTCCCACTTAAAATACTACGTGGAACCAACTCAAAAGTTTTAACGTTGTGTGGAATGTTTTATGTATTATAGTAGTTTTAATTGCTTTGGTTTTACATTTATGTTATTTCAATTCTATTGTTTCATTTCCACTATGAAATTTCTTGCTATTTTGTTTCTTTTGACTTCTTTCTTGTCAAAATAAAATGTTGGATCAGTTTTGCCACAGCGATGCTATTCTGGAAAGTATTGTTAATCAATAACAGTCAAGTTACACAGTTATCATGATGTTCTACTTGGAAGCATCAGTGAAATTTTTATATGCTTCAACTGTTGTTTATAATATAGTTGGTTTTATCCCTCTTCTACTTTTCTTTTCTTACATCCATTTCAAGATCCAAAAGAGCATATCAAAAAAAAAATCTCCTTGAAGTCAAGAACACTTTACTATGATTAATTGAATGATTATGCTTACAAGGATAAACCCCCTCATACTTAACACTTTCCATGAGTTACTCACAAATTCCCAGTCATCTTTCCCTTAAATATGCTCACTTCCCTTTCTGGCATAATCATTTTGATGTATATCTTCTTGATTTGATGTTACTAGTCTGCAAAACTAGACATTATGAGTTTTTAATCTGTCGGAAACAGATTTCCCTATGGAGTCACTAGTTTGTTCACGATTAAAATCTTAACGATGAATTATGCCCGCAAAGTATTGCTAAAAGTGTTATTTTTTAATTATGATAATAATATAATACTAGTAGGTGGGACCCCCTTGTAGATTAGAGGCGCAAGGATAGACATATTACACACATTTTGTTGTTGTTATGATGTTGCCTACACAGTCCTACATTTTCGATGATACATTCTTGGTTTCATTTGGTGTGATAATGAGTGGATAATGCATTATTGTTGAATGTTGTTGGTAATCACTTGCGACACGGAACAGTTTCCATGGGTATGAGGATCATGTTGTTTACAGGTGTTATGTAAATTAGTTACTAATTCATGTATTGATTACTTATCCACATATATGCAAGGGATAATTAAATGGGAGCTTGACCAAAACAAAGAAAAAAACTATGAAAAGGTTCTAGAGTTATAGAAAAAGGAAAGAAATTATGTATTAATCATAAAGCCCTGATAAAAGACTACATGCAAACTTCGAATTAAAAAATTAATTGATACAAGTGTTAGTCCTAACTATTCTACTATGGTTTGGTTAAAGGGATATGCAATTTTGATTAGAAGATTGAAAGGAAGCACATATAGAAATGTTGATATGTGATTATTGTGTGAAGTTATGGCAAGGGTTAACATAGAGATATGAGATATCTTAGGTGGTGCACTATGCATTTGATATGGTATCGGATCTTACGATGGATATGGAATTGAATTTTGGCATTGGTTATGGTTTGATGTTTGTGGTGAATGTTATGTTAGTGGGATATCTCATACATCAATTGAATGGGATCATGTGAGGAAGCGATGTGCATTTACTGCACATCACTCCAAACCTCCCTACCACCCATCACCCTAGAATTGTTGCATTGTTGCATTGTTGCTCTGTTGGTTGTGGATGCTCCGTGTTTTAAGGTTTTGGAAGGAAAAGCTCGGCCAACTCATCATTTAAGAGATTTTCTCACGGGTATGGTTATTTTCTCTCCATCCATGATGGACTCTCTATACTATGAATCAAATGGTAGCTCAGGAATGCATGGATTCTGTGTTTTCTTGAGTTTTTCGACTGTGTGTAAATATGGTTTTGTGGCTTTCTATGATAACTACAAAATGTTGATGATTGTAAGAAGAATAATGAGTATTATTGAATATAAAGGTTGTGCATTGATTATTTTCTTGGTCAATGTTGTTTTTTATGATGGTTCTCTGTGAAATAATGGTGACAGAGGTGCAATGAAGCTCTGTGTTTTATGGTTGAAGGGTTTTTACCATCGGTTGTATTTCAGTGACTGTTAACTCATTTCTCTCTCAGTCATTGTCGTAATCTTTATCTGGTTGCAGAGCAACTGTCGATAGTTGGGTGCTTCTGTTATCTAAACCCCGAATTGTTGTTGATTCTCTTTCCTTACTAGCTTTTAATTGAAAGCTTTCCAAAAGTCCAGTCTTGGTTGGCGTGAATGTTAATACAAGTATGTATTTGTGTTAAATGGATGCGAGTTGCTAAGGGATTTCAACACCACTCCTCTCATTCCTGCTATAATGCACCTCCTGGGTGTTGGAAAGAAACATTATCTCTCTGTGTTTTGGGGTTATTAGTTTAATGATTGTGGGAGTTTGAATACATGTGATCCCTCATTTATAAAGCCATCCTTTTGGTCGAATATTTGTGTGGTCCTTCTATGACGAATTTGTTTGAACAAATAATAAAGAAAATGAGTGGTTGCTTACAGTCGAGAGTTGTCTTTCTACTTGTTTATGGTGTCGATCATTGTTTTTAATCCAGCATGATCTAGATTGCATAACAAGACACTTGTGTGAGTTTTACCAAGCCCAACCAGGGTTCTGGCAAGCTAAAAAGAGGTGCATGTGTGTCAATTTAGCTATGTTCGCTTCATATATTATATGGTTCTATGGGAATCATCGTGAAGAATATCATTTGTTTTTAAAATAAGTTTTCATATGTTGATTCACACAGAAAGCAAGATCAAGGTTCCATTTTGTTTTGAATTGTCTCTTGTTGTCGATTCAAGATGGTAACGATTATATCATTGAAGACTTTATGTTGTGATTGGTCTGTCGCGTATGATTTTAAGTCTGTCTGTGATTGAAAGGGCACCTGTGTATACTAAATCGGGATCGATTGTTGATTAGAGGACAGTGACTTTTGATTGTTTATTGTGGTGCATTATTGATTATCAGGGATAAATGTTGGGCATATTATAACAAGAATTGTTGTGCATGTTTTTTTTTTTTTAAAGGAAGAGATCAACGTGATAATATACAATATTGTTGAATGGAAAAAGTTTTCATAAGTTATAATGCACAGATTGTTATAAATTAAGGATTTCTAGGAAATTTAATTATTATTGAGACATCAAGCAATTTGCATACAATTGAGGTACAAGGAATATTTTGGTCTTGAAAGTGGATGCATTTTGGATTAAATTTGAAACAAAGTTATGATAGTTGATTAATTTAAATTATTTTATGAACAATATCCATCTAATTCCCTTTCATTTTCTCACTTTTTCGCTCATTATAAACCCCCTCACGATCCCAAATTCATTTTTGCACACCATGTTCATTAAAATTAAATTAAATCTATGTATGGAAGCGATTAAGAAATACCACAGAGATAGATGGCAGCTGATATGTTTTGGTTATTGTTGCACAGTCAATTGTTTAATGAATTGTTGAGCAGTAATCGTGTTCCTCCTCCCTTTCATTCTCTCACTTTTTCTCTCAATACAATCCCCTCAGATATCCTTGAACCCTAGTTCACCCCCTGCTCATTGACAATTATTAAATGAATTTTACGGATTGGATTGCATGGGTCTGATGTGATTGTTGAGCCAAACTTTGTTTCATATTAAGAGAATGTCACGTATGGTCTGTTTAAGAAGATAGTTGTTAATAATTTTTTCATACAGTATGAGCTTCTTCAGCAGAGGAAGTGATGGACGAAATAATAGGGGCGGAGGAATTTGGAACAGAGGGCCTAGAAGTCTCAGATTCTCAATACATTTCAAAGCAGATCCTCAAGAGTTAAACCAACTCTTTCAAGCTGGATTTTTCAATTGGATTGAACAAAGGGTATTCCAGCCTAGATGAGAGAGGCCTCCCTTCCAACCCCAACATGTCCATGGTATCCCTGTGCCCCATCATGTTCCATTGCAACCTGAACTTCCTAAGAATGACGAATGGTAGGAGATTGTTCACCCAACAGTCTCCCAACATCGTGGCTAGCCAAATTTTTCTCTACCTGCTCCTCCTCCGCCTGTTAACCCAAATGTCCTATTTTCCGCTACACACTCACCTGTATAGTCCTCCCACACAAGAAAAAGACTCAAAATTGAATCCCACTAAATGCATGACAAAGGAATAGTTGTTGCTACCCCCTCCTCTCCCTCAAGTGATTTAGCCAAATATGTATCATTATGTATGCACTTGAGAGATGATTGTTCCCATGTCATCAAAGAGATCAAGGCCCAAGGTTCTACACAGCCTAAGGCCAATTCAGGTAATTCAAAAGGGGATAGCAGCAACAAAGGAAAAATTTCCTCTCAAAGTGGAAAATACGGTTTTTTATTATGTTTTATTATTGTTTTATTGAGGACAGTGGACTACTGAAGGTTTTGGACAACAAACTGTTTTTGGATATTTTGGATATTATATGTTTAGATATAATTTGAAATATCATTGATATTTAATTTTCAAATTATGGGAATGATTATGGGAGCCACAAGGAGGGATGTGTTTGATTGATTGACTAGTTATTTTTAGTTTTGTTAAGAAATTAAAGGGAGTCACAAGGGGTCCCACCTACTAGTTATTATTTATTGAAAGACCCTTATTATTATTATATTAGTTCTTTCCCTAAACTAAAAGTTAGTTGAGTTTTAGTTAACTTAACTAAATGAGATAGTTCAACTACTTCAACTAATTTGGAATGCATAAATGCCAAATGAGAAGGAAGAACAAGGACAGAATAGAAGTAGAAAGCATACTAAAGTTTGTTATTGATTTTTATTGAGATAGTTCAGTTTTCATTCATTCTTCAATTCATTAAAAGCCTAATTCTCTTTTATGACAGGAGGGTCCTATTGTAGACAGCAAGGTTCAAAGTTGAACCATACCACTCAGATGCTTGTTTCAGAGGTGTTAATCTATCTTTGATAGTATGTGTAGACTTGTTTGTTTATGAATTAGATTTCATGACTGATAAAGGATATTCTGCATATTCAAGTGGGCAGCAGTCTGTGGCAAGTTGATCCAGATTTTAAAGTTCAGTTTTTACTTCTTGTCAAAGTCCTTTTGTATGGTTTTCATCGAGGATATCTAAGTTTGACTTTGGTCCAAACTCCCTCGGGGATTTTTGTAAAGAGAATGATTCTTTTGATTTCTTGGAATGAAATAAGCGATTTTTATTCTGTCTCATCTATGGTAATATGTGACTTGGTATTTTTTCTTTTGTCTCCACATTTACTTTTGTGATCTGCTATATTCAGAAAATTATATAAAAATGTTGAATTTTGTAGAAATCTTTTATTTTAAAAAACCAGCCTAAGCCCTTGTAACTAATACTTGTGGGTTGGGAAACACTTTTTTAAGGCTATAAACATAGGGTAATATTCTCGACTATTTTACCTTAGTCAAGCAAGATTCGAAAATGCCTGAGTAAGATAAATTCACATCTTTTCCTCAACATTTATTTGGTGACCATACTAGGGAGATCTTCCATATCTCTCTCGTTGATTTTACACTTGATTATCATTGAATATATTTGTATTTATGATATTGATCCTTTGATTGTTTATTTTCTTCGTGATTGTACCTATTGCAAGCAGCCCAATATTGAACCTGGTCTTAAAGATCAGACCAGCATTGCTTTAACCTTGTTTAATACCATCTTAGAGACCACTAATACCCAGGTTGAACTTGAACGCTCATGAGCAGAAATTGAACAAGACATAAGTGTCCAACAACATTGGGAAGGTAGACAAAGATAGTCTAGGACTCAGTCATAGCTTTCTTTTTCCTACAGTTTTGTTCTTCTTTTCATGTCCTTAGACCCTCGCATCTATAGCAAAAAAAGAGGTTTAACACCGGAAATTAATCCTATTTCTAAAATAGGAAGAAGAAATGTTTTTTTGTCATCCCAACAAAGTACTTTAAGGATAACTTTGTCTAATTCATCTTGTTCGTCTTTCTCTCCCTTACCTATTTTTCATAAGATGGCATCTAGTGGTGGATCTGGTGGCACTGGAGGTGCTTCCTCATCTCAACCTTCAGCCTCGTTAGTGATTGATAACTTATATAGTCACCACGTCCCTGTCCAATCTACTACAAATCTCGCCAAAGTCATTAAAAAGTATGGGTTGTTTCAGTTTGAAGAAGATTCTACAACTACTCTGTGGCATGTTTCCTCCCCTCTTAATCTAGCACTTGCTACTCATCCACTTCCTAAATTCAAAGAACATCTTCCTAGGTTTTCAAGTAATAACATGGTCACTACGAATGAACACTTGGTGGCATTTTCTAATGCATGTCACAACATAGGATCCAATTACAATGACACTCGTATGCACGTATTTGTTATTTCTCTGCAAGGGAAGGCTATGTGTGATTTCTTTGACCTTCCTCCCAAGATTCTCTCTACTTGGGTGGAGTTAGTGTATTGGTTCAAGTCTACATATGGGCAATCCAAAATCCCAACTGAGAAGTTATGGGAATACAATAACATTGCTTATAAGTCTGGTGAAACTATCAAGTCTTTCAACTTACGTTTTACCAAATTATATAACCAAATCCTTGAACTCATTCGCCCTCAAATCCAAGCCACTTTCATGCATTACTATAGTGATTTACCTTCCCTCTACCATCATAGGCTTGAATAAAATTCCATTGATAACCTTGGTTCCGCTTTGCATACTTGTTTAGAGTATGAAGAACAGCTTGAAAGAACATGTCTTCCTAAGGGAGATTCAGTTAAATAGACAGACATGTCCGGCCTCTCACAACTTGTACAAGACATGAATAATCGAATAATAGAGTATGAGGGGAAAGGAAATGTCCCTTCACTTACCCCTGGGGCTTCATCTTCTTCTTCACCCCCCTTTAGAAATCCTAATGAAAACAATTTTCATCCTAAAGCAATCATGCCTCGTAGCTAGTGTAACTTTTGCGAGGAACACCATGAGTAAAATACTTGTGAGGTAAAGAAGAGTGTCAGAGATAAAATATTTGGTAAAATACCTAAAACTACTATTGTTTTCCTAGACTTTGCAGAGCTAGAGGATAATATGATCATAAATACTAGGCATAAATCCTATGGTCCAAAAGGTAAATACGATCTTCCTCGCACTTCTTCCAGCCCTATCTCATCTTCACCAACTGCTATTGTTCAGGTTTCTAAGGTTCCTGTAGTCAAGGAACTACCTTGCCTCTTCCCTCTTCCAAATACAACATTCTCAATCAGTTGGACAATATTAAAGTTGATGCTACCCTCCTGGACATGGTTGTCATCCCTGAGCAACAAAAGCATCTGAAAAATTTTATGGAAGGAAAAGCTTCCATTGTATCCAACCTCTCTGAAGAGGTAGATGAAGAGGATTCATCTGTAAATAAAGTAGGTGTACAAAACCCCCCTGTTTTATATTTCTGTAAAGATTATGGAAAAGATTGTCCATTGTTGTCTCATTGATAGTGGTTCAAGGCCAAGTGTAACATCGAAGATTATTATGGAAGATCTAGGCTTGTCTTGTACAAATCAAAACACCAGAAGCATGCTCTCTTATAATAGTTTACAACAAACGACCATAGGTGATATCAAGGAAGTGACCTTGATTTTGTGCGTGCATCCTGAAATAAGGACAACCCTTAATATTCAGGTAATTGATATGCCAGTGAGTAATTACTCGATCATATTAGGAATAGATTGGAAAGATTTGATGGGAGGATACCTCTCATTCGACATGACACACTTATCCGTTCCTCGGAATGGTAAAAATATCATAGTCCTAAGGGAGGGGAGAATTTCACCTTACATAGAAAGTGTCCCACGGCCTAATGTAAATTTTATTGAGGAGGACCTAGGAGTGTATTCCATCTTTACAGATGAAGACAACACTACCTTGGAACAAATCGACGTAGAGGATGGGAAGTGGCATATGCACTTTGATGGTTCATGCTCCAATGAAGGAAATGGAGTTGGTATTATCTTGTACTCTCCTGTGGGTAAAATTCATAACTTTTCCTATAGGTTAGATTTTTCTTGCACAAACAATGTCACTGAATTTGAAGCATTATTGTTAGGCATTGAAAATGTCTATAATCTAGGTTGTGGTCACCTTACAATTTTTGGGGATTTTGAACTTATTGTAAACCTTGTACGTAAGATATACTCTCCTAGCAACAAGTTAATGAAACGTTACACCCAAAATGTTTGGGCACTTATCACAAACTTACTATCTTTTAACATCACTCATGTTGAAAGGGAATTGAACTCAATGGCTGACAAGTTAGCAATTTTCGCAGCCTCTCCTACTCGGAAACTTCTTCCACAAAGATTTGATTGTAACTTTCAATATTTGTATCATAAGCACATCCCAAACAATGTAGAGTCATTGCATGTCTTCCCTAGTGATGAGAGAATCTATGATTTCATCCAAAATGAACCTAATAAGCCTAAGGAAATTATATCAATGGAAAATAACAAAATTTCTAAAGGCTTTACTCCTCTAGAAAGTTCATTTTCATCGAGTGATGTAGGCATCAAATAAAAACATAATGAAGAGGAGTCAAAAAGGGAAGTGGGTGAAACCATTTCCTTGAACATTGGAACACTCGAGTCTCCAAAGAATGTTAAAATAGGTGCCCAATGTTCTAATGAAGAAAAAATGAAGTTCACTAAGTTGCTTGGTGAATTTCAAGATGTGTTTGCTTGGTCTTATGAGGATCTTTGTGGTTTTGATCATGATCTTATACAGCATGCCATTCCTATCAAGGAGGGAATAAAACCAATTAGGAAAAAACAAAGACTCATTAACCCTGCGCTGGAAGCAACTATTCGAAAGGAGTTGGAAAAACTCTTGAAGGATGGGATCATTTTCCTGGTTAAGTATTCTGAGTGGGTTTCCAATTTGGTTCCCGTTCGAAAAACAACTTGTCAATTCATATTATGCATAGATTTTCACACATTGAATAGGGCTAGTATAAAAGACCACTTTCCTCTCCCTAATATGGAAATGATTTTGCAGCAAGTTGCAGGGTCACAGATGATGTCCTTACTTGACGGGGTTTTTTTTACAATCAAATCAAGGTAAAAAGGACATATAAATATAAAACCACTTTTATTACTCGTTTGGGCACTTTTTCTTATGAACGTAGGCCTTTTGGATTATCTAATGCATGTGCCACTTTCCAAAGGGCTATGAAAATAGTTTTTGATGATTTGATCGGAAAAACTATTCAGATTTATCTCCATGACTTAACTGTGTATTCTAAAAATCGATCAGATCATTTTGGTCATCTTAAAAAGGTTCTCATGCAATGCAAGAAATTTGGCATTTCTCTAAATCCTTCTAAGTCTATTTTTGGAATTACCAAGGGAAATCTCCTTGGATACATTGTCTCTGATTCAGGAATAAGCATAGATCCTAAAAGGATTGTTGCTATCATAAATCTTACTGCTCCTACTTCCAAGAAGGAGGTTCAAGCCTTTATGGGTGTTATCAACTTTTTCCGTAGGTTTGTTCCTAATTTTGTTGTAATGGTAAAACCAATTCATAATCTTCTTAAGCAAGATCGCTCCTTTTCTTGGACAGATGATGTCAAAAATGCTTTTGTAGGGATTAAGAAAGTAATCAGTTCTGCACCAGTTTTGGCGAACCCAGATTTTGAGAAATATTTTTTTATATATGCTAATGCCACAAAGGAAGCAGTCTTTTCTATCCTCATGCAATGTGATGACCAAAGTAATGAAAAGCCAGTGGCTTACATGAGTCAAATTTTGTCAGACGATGAGTTTAAATATTCTTTTATTGAAAAGTATGCTTTCGCTCTTTTTAAAGTTGTTGAAAAAATTTTCCACTTCATCTTAGGTAAGCATGCGTTGGTAAAAGTCTCTTTACCAGCTGTCAAGTTTTTACTCTCACAGAATTATCTTCAGGGAAGCTTGCACATTGGCTTTCCAATATCCAGGAGCATGATTTAACTATTGTGACTTCTAACACCATCAAGGGACGTGACTTAACCCTTCACCTAGCTCAGCATGTTGAAACTAATGAAGAAATTGATGAGCAAGATAGCTCTCTATCAGCATTGTTTTATATTGGCAATCAAATCATTCATGTGTCTGAAAATCCTTGGTATAAATATCTGGTTTATTACTTGCAAAATCAAAGATGTCCAGATCACTTAGATACCCATCAAAGAAGAAGGTTTTGTCTCGAATCATCTAGATATATCATTATAGGAGACTTCTTGTTTAGGAGATCTGTCGATGGTAAGTTGCTTCTCTATGTGAACAATGAGGAAGCACGGAAATTGTTACAAGAGAGTCATGGTTCTTCTAATTTTGTTTTTCATGTAGGAGGTCACTTTTCTACTAAAACCATTGCTTTTAATATTATCATAAAAGGATACTATTGGCCTTCAATCTTTCGTGATTCTTATGTTTTTTCAAGATCTTTTGAAAAGTGCCAGAAGTTTGCTGGGAAAGAACACCTTTCATCCATGCCTTTACAACCTGTCCTCCCGGAATTTCCTTCTTCAAAATGGGGTTTGGACTTTCTTGGTCCTATTAATCTTTCATCTTCAGCAGGGCAAGTCTTTATCTTGACAGCCACAGACTGTTTTACAAAATGGATTGAATTTGTCCCGCTTAAACATTCACAGGATGAGCAGGTGATTTTTTTTCTGGAAACTAATATTTTTTTCCATATTTGGTCTTCCTTTGGAATTATTACAAACAATGGTACTGCTTTTATTTCTGCTAAGCTAACCCAATTTTTAGCTAATTTGGGGGTTAAACATTTTACCTCATCAACATATTATCCTCAAGGTAATGAGTAGGACGAATTTACCAATACGAACCTGGTAAGAATTATCAAGAGGCTCATTGAAGATAAGCCTCATCCATGGCACACTCTCCTCACTTACGCCCTTTGGGCAGATCGCACTACCACCAAGGTGAGCATTGGTTTCACTTTTTTCCAGCTTGTTTATGGTCAAGAAGCCATTTTGCCTACTGAGATGGAACTTTCCTCCTTGAGGTTAATGCTACAGGATTGCGCTTTTGGATTTAGAGGAGCAAAGGACATTTGCCTTGGATAATATAAAGAGAAGACAATAGACTGTTAAAATATATTTCAACAAAAGTATCAAGGCTATCAAATTTAAAGTTAATGAAAAAGTATTGGTGTGGGATTCATCTCATGTCGATAGAGGAAGCATTCAAAGTTCAAAAACTTATGGTTGGGTCCGTTTAAGATCGCTATTGTCCTGGGTGCAAATTCTTACATCTTAAAGGACTTACAAGAGTGATTGTTTTCCTACAGCACTAACAGTTCCCAGTTAAAACATTGTGTGGAACCAACTCAAAAGTTTTAACACTGTGTTGAATGTTTTTTGTATTATAGTAGTTTTAATTGCTTTGATTTTACATTTTTGTTTTAAATTTCTGTTATTTCAATTTTGTTGTTTCATTTCCACTATGACATGTCTTGCTATTTTGTTTCTTTTGACTTCTTTGTTGTCAAAATAAAATGTTGTATCAGTTTTTCCACAGCGACGTTATTCTGCAAAGAATTGTTAATCAATAACAGTCAAGTTACACAGTTGTCATGATGTTCCCCTTGGAAGCATCAGTGAAATTGTTATCTGCTTCAACTATTGTTTTACAAGATAGTTGGTTTTATCCCTCTTATGCTTTCCTTTTCTTCCATCCGTTTCAAGATCCAAAAGAGCATTTCAAAAAAAAATTCTCCTTGAAGTCAAGAACGCTTTACTATGATTAATTGAATGATTATGCTTACAGGGGTAAACCACCTCATACTTAACACTTTCCATGAGTTATTCCCAAATTCCCAGTAATATTTCCATTAAATCCGCTCACTTCCCCCTCTGGCTTAATCATCTTGATGCATATCTTCTTGATCTGATGTTACTGGTTTGTGAAACTAGACATCTTGAGTTCTTAATCTGTTGGAACCAGATTTTCCTATGGAGTCGCTAGTTTGTTGACGACTAAAATTGTAACGATGAATTTTGCCCTCAAAGTATTGCTAAAAGCGTTATTATTTAATTATGATAATAATATAATACTGGTAGGGGGGACCCCCTTGTAGACTAGAGGTGCAAGGATAGACATATTACACATATTCTGATGTTGTTATGATGTTGCCTACAAAGTCCTACATTTTTTATGATGCAGTCTTGGTTTCATTTGGCGTGATAATGAGTGGATAATGCATTATTGTTGAATGTTGTTGGTAATCACTTGCGACACCGAACAGTTTCCATGGGTATGAGGATCATGTTGTTTACAGGTGCTATGTAACTTAGTTACTAATCATGTATTGATTACTTATCCACATATATGCAAGGGATAACTAAATGGGAACTTGATCAAAACAAAGAAAAAAACTATGAAAAGGTTCTGGAATTGTAGAAAAATGAAAGAAACTGTGTATTAATCCTAAAGCTGTGATAAAAGACTACATGCAAACTTCGAATGAAAAAATTAATGCATACAAGTGTTATTCCTAACTATTATACTATGGTTTGGTTAAAGGGATGTGCAATTTTGATTAAAATATTGAAAGGAGGCACATATAGCAATGTTGATATGTGATTATTGTGTGAAGTTATGGCAAAGGTTAACATAGAGATATGAGATATCTCGGGTGGTGCACTATGCATTTGATATGGTATCGGATCTTATGATGGATATGGCATTGAATTTTGGCATTGGTTATGGTTTGATGTTAGTGGTGAATGTTAAGTTAGTGGGTTGGCTTGTACATGAATTGAATGGGATCAGGTGAGGAAGGGGCGTGCATTTACTGCACGTCACTCCAAACCTCCCTATCGCCCGTCACCCTAGCATTGTTGCATTATTGCATTGTTTCTCTATTGGTTGTGGATGCTCCACATTTTCAGGTTTTGGAAGGGAAAGCTCAACCAACTCGTTATTTAAGCGATTTTCTCATAGGTATGTTTCTTTTCTCTCCATCCATGATGGATTCTCTGTACTATGAATCAAATGGTGGCTCAGGAATGCATGGATTCTGTGTTTTCTTGAGTTTTTCAACTGTGTGTAAATATGGTATTGTGGATTTCTATGGTGACTGCGAAATGTTGATGATTGTAAAAAGAATAATGAGTATTGTTGAATAAAAATGTTGTGCATTGGTTATTTGCTAAGTCAGTGTTGTTTTTTATGATGGTTCTCTGTGACATAATGGTGACAGTGGTGCAATGAAGCTCTGTGTTTTATGGTTGAAGGGTTTTTACCACTGGTTGCATTTTAGTGACTATCAACTCATTTATCTCTTGGTCATTGTCGTAATATTTATCCGGTTGCAAAGCAACTGTCGACAGATGGGTGCTTCTGTTATCTAAACCCTGAACTGTTGTTGATGCCCACTCCTTAGTATCTTTTCGCTGAAAACTTTCCAAAAGTCTAGTCTTGGTCGGCCTGAATGTTAATATAGGTATGTGTTTGTGTTAAATGGATGTGAGTTGCTAAGGGATTCCACACGCCACTCCTCTCATTCCTTCTATAATGCACCTCCTGGGTGTTGGAAAGAAACATTATCTCTTTGTGTTTTTTGAGTTCCATCACTGTTTGAATTAACCCTCATCTCTTCTATGCAAAAAAGTGTTGGTGACACCTATGTGCAACTGGGTTGTTTAAACTCGAATTACCTTATCCTCCACTCGGGTATTCACTTATGGTTATGTCAATGGATTGGAGTAATAAGTCAAAGGACTGTGTGGCTCACTGTTGTTTCGTTTTCAAAATTGTATTGTGGCATGTGGTTGCTAATCGATGGTAAAATGGATATGAGTATATGGAAGACCATCAGCTCCTATGTTTTTGTTTAAAAGGACAAACAAGCTTTCATTGCCTCTCTACATTTGATTTTTTTTTAAGAGCTCGACTCAGACTCTGACCGCCTTCGCTCTCCTCGGGAAACTTCGGGTTTGCCAAGTTTTGGGTTATCAGTTTAATGATTGTGGGAGTTTGAAGACACATGCTCCCTCATTTATAAACACATCCTTTTAGTCGAATCATTGTGTGGTCCTTCTGTGATCAATTTTTTTGAACAAATAAGAAAGAAAATGTGTGGTTGCTTATAGTCGAGAGTTATATTTCTATTCGTTTATGGTATCGATCATTGTGTTCAATCCAACATGATCTTGATTTCATAAGAAGACACCTGTGTGAGTTTTACCAAGCCCGATCAGGGTTCTGGCAAGTTAAAAAGAGGTGTATGTGTGTCAATTTAGCTCTGTTCGCTTCATATATGATATGGTTCTATGGGAATCATCGTGCATACTATCATTTTTTTTAAAAGAAGACTACATATGTTGATTCACAAAAAAATAAAGCTCAGGGTTCCATTTTGTTTTGAACTGGCTCTTTTTGTCGATTCAAGATGGTATCGATTATATGATTGAAGACTTTGTGTTATGATTGGTCCCTCGCATATGCTCTTAAGTCTGTCTGTGATTGAAAAGGCACCTGTGTATACTAAATCGAGCTTGATTGTTGATTAGAGGACAGTGATTGTCGATTGTTTATCGTGGTGCATTATTTATTATCAAGGATAAATGTTGGGCATATTATAACAAGAATTGTTGTGCATGTTTTGTTTATTTTAAAAGGAAGAGATCACTGTTATAATATACAGTATTGTTGAATGCAAAAAGTTTTCATAAGTTATAATGCACAGATTGTTATAAATTAAGGATTTTTTGGAAATTTAATTATTATTGAGACAACAAGTTGTTTGCATACAATTGACGAACATGGAATGTTTTGGTCTTGAAAGTGGATGCCTTTTGGATTAAATTTGAAACTGAGTTATGATAGTTGATTAATTTAAATTATTTTATGAACAATATCCATCTAATTCCCTTTCATTTTCTCACTTTTTCGCTCATTATAAATCCCCTCACAATCCCAAATTCATTTTTGCACACCCTACTCGTTAAAATTAAATTAAAGCTCTGTATGACAGCGATTAAGAAATAACACAGAGATATATGACAACTGATATGTTTTGGTTATTGTTGCATAGTCAATTGTTTAATGAATTGTTGAGTAGTAATCGTGTTCTTACTCCCTTTCATTTTCTCACTTTTTGGCTCAATAAGATCCCCTCAGATATCCATGAACCCTAGTTCACCCCCTGCTCATTGACAATTATTAAATGAATTTTATGGATTGGATTGCATGGGTCTGATGTGATTGTTGGGCCAAACTTTGTTCATATTAAGAGAATGTCATGTATGGTATGTTTAAGAAGCTAGTTGCTAATAATTGTTTCATACGGGATGATTTTTTTCAGCAGAGGAAGTTATGGACGAAATAATAGAGGCAGAGGAAATTGGAATAGAGGGCCTATAAGGCCCAAATTCTCAATACATTTCAATGCAAGTCCTCAAGAGTTAAACCATCTCTTTCAAGATGGATTTTTCAATTGGATTGGACAAGGGGTATTCCAACCTAGACCAGAGAGGTTGCCTTTCCCACCCCAGCATGTCCATGCTATCCCTGTGACCCCTCATGTTTCGTTGCAACCTGAAGTTCCCGAGAATGAAGGATGGCAGTAGATTGTTCACCCAGTAGTCCCCCAACAACGTGGCTAGCCAAATTTGTCTCTACCTTCTCCTCCTCCACCTGTTAACCCAAATGTCCTAATTTCCCCTACACACTTACCAGTACATTCCTCCCATGCAAGAAAAAGACTCAAAACCGAAGCCCACCACATGCATGACAAAGGAAAAGTTGTTGCTTCCCCCTCCTCTCCCTCAAGTGATTTAGCCAAATCCATATCATCTTGTCTGCACTTGAGAGATGATCGTTCCCATGTCATCAGTGAGATCAAGCCTCAAGGTTCTACACAGCCTAAGGCCAATTCAAGGAAGTCAAAAGGGGATAGCAGCAACAAAGGAAAAATTACCTCTCAAAGTGGCAAATATGGTTTTTTATTATGTTTTATTATTGTTTTATTGAGGACAGTGGACTACTAAAGGTTTTGGACAACAAACTATTTTTGGATATTTTGGATATTATATGTTTTCATATAATTTGAAATATCATTTATATTTAATTTTCAAATTATGGGAATATTATGGGAGCCACAAGGAGGGATGTGTTTGATTGATTGACTAGTTAAGTTTATTTTTGTTAAGAAATTAAAGGGAGTCACAAGGGGTCCCACCTACTAGTTATTATTTATTAAAAGACTCGTATTATTATTATTATATTAGTTCTTTCCCTAAACTAAAAGTTAGTTGAGTTTTAGTTAACTTAACTAAATGAGGTAGTTGAACTACTTCAACTAATTTGGAATGCATAAAAGC
>JZKD02S0871304.1:0-17705 GCA_000966675.3 Picea glauca | reverse complement strand
ACCAAATTTGGTTTCCCCATCAAATCACGAGACTTCTTTAGCAGAATATTGACGTTAGACCCTAGATCCAACATGACTCCATCTATATTATAACCACCAAGCTCAGTTGTCATCTTGAACTCTCTGCTAGTGAATTTCTTCTTGTTGACCTAACAAACCTCATTTTCTGGTAGAGGGGATAATATACTTCTATCTATCAGCTCCTTCCCCATACAAGTGTATAACATATGCATCAATTTCTTCGCAACATCGGGATCATTGATCAATCTCAAGCAGAAATGTAGGAAATTACTTACTTTATCTTCAGTGTCTATCTTGCAACCCAAGTCGCGCAATGCTTTTGCATGTGCTACACAATGTAGTTCCTCAAGGAGATTTTCATCAATCTCTCTTTTCTCAATGTGTCACATATATTATTTTTTGTGTGCTTCTTCCATCGACCTCTACATTGCGCATTGCATCTCCTCAATCATACGAGCTTCCTCCAACGATATTTGTGTCGTGGCTACAACTTTTCCTGGGCACAAGCCTCTTCCAACAATCTTTGTGTTTCTCGTTGTTCCTCTTCATTGATCCGGACCTTGTCAAGCAACCTCTATGTCACTCACTTCACTTCTTCACGGATTCGATCCTCCTCAAGTGATATTGGGGTCACACGTTGTAGCTCTTCGTACGCTCTTTCTTCTTCCATGGATCTCTACGCATCGCGCAGAAACCACTTTTGTTGGGCAGCATCGAACTTAGGAGGGAGTTGTGCGGCCCTTCTGATTTTCCCCGCCAACCTTGGACATGAGTTTTCACCATGCTTGAATTCCATTCCTTTCTTTGCTTCTCCTCGGGTTATAACTCGAGCATCAACTTCCCCATCCTTCTTCTTATTCCCGCGCAGCTCCACATGAACCATGTTTCATTTTAATTTATTTTATTCCCACTTTTTTACTAAGTCGAGGCAGTCCTCTATGACATGCAGGACTATAACGATATCTACAAAGCACGCACGATTTGATACATGATTGATCTCTCCACAATTGAAACAAGTGGGTGGTCTGCCTCCCCCTCCTCCATATCCTCATTTGCGACCACACCCATAACCGCCTATGCGGCCTCCATAGTATCTGTCTCTCTCAGTACCACCATGATCACCACCCTTTTGTTCTTCTTGTATCTAGAATGCATCATGGGTATTGTCCTGCATTAGCTAGAGTGATCAACAATTGTTGACATCACGTCCCATGGATTTGTATAATTCACAAAATAGAGTATGATGCATCTTCATATACTTCTCCAAAGTTGGACAGCGGGGTGGTACATGGCCCCACTATCTACAAACCTTGCACCACTCTACTTGAGGCCTAGTTGGAAATGCATTTTGCATGCTCGTCACCACATAGTTTCCAATTATAGGGCACTCATCCCTACGATTCCCCTCAGATAAACATGTGGTACACCAAACATTCCCGTGCACGACTTTTGTTTTAGTCATATCTTTCAACTACATCATTAGGTTGGCCAATTGTGACTCCAACTGTGACAATCTTGTCGGCCTCTCTGCCCCTCTTAATGTAGCCTCCAAGTGCATCACAATCTCCATGACCTTTGCTTGAGTAGTCACCTTCTACTGGGTGAGCGGGACTTGGATATGGCGGAGTAACCCCACAATGAACCATTCTTTGTGTTGCATGTCCTGGATATGGAATGTCAACCTATCCAACAATATTGAACCGTTGGTCATAGTCCCACATAGTTTCTCCTTGTTTCTACTTAATGATCTCCTTGATTTATGTAATACATTGAGACTCTGACTTGGGTTTCTTGAACTCCTTAAGAATATATTGCTTGATCTCTATCAGGGACCTCACTTGTCCTGTCGGTGCAGTGGCCTTGTACTTCATGTCTCCAGCTGTGCAATCTTTGCTACTTCGTCTGTGATCCTCTTCATAGACCATATTGCTTCACATGTGAAACAATGTTGTTCTGCGTCATCCTTACCCACTCCATGGAAAATGGGTAACCTCGGGGTGCTATCCTGATTGCTCATCTTCAATCTTGAACTAACTACTTCGATCTGAACTAACATTGATACTCTCCTTGGTGAAGTAGCACTGACTTCACATTCTTCTTCATTGTCCCTTCTCTTTTCCTTCTACTCTTTCTCTTATTCCAATCTCCTCATTATATGTTGTTATTTCTTCTTGATTACAAATGCGCAAGGGGGGTGGTTCAAATGGGAGGTAATTCCATCTTCTTCTAACATTTCTTGTGAGGTGACTCGGAGAGTTTCCTACTTGTAGCCACGCAAGACCATCTACTATCACCAATTCTCCTCCACCACCACTATGGGACCCTCCATCTTCTTCTCCTTCTCATGTGCCTCTACTATGTGCCTCATATTCCTCCGAGGTTGTGGCACTCCGCAATAGCCAAGGGGTTCATACTTCATCTTCGGATCCACTCTTTCTACTACCACTACTACTACCGGTATCCCCATTGGACACCCTGCTCTCAATGTCATTCCTCTTTGCGAGCCTAACTTCACTTGTGCCCCTCTCTAGAACAACACACTCTTTCACATGTTCTCTGGGTGCGATCTCTTTTCTCTTCACCCCGGGATCAGCTCCTCGTCATGTGCCCCTAGATAACTTATTTCCACCTCTGTGTTATGTTTTCCTTCTCAACTCAACTCTTCTTGTATATCTCTCAGCTCTCTCTCTCCTTTGTTCCTCTAGGTCCATTCCATTCCTCGCCTCATTTCAACAACTTATGGATCCTCCTCAATGGATCCATCTCCTTCCTCATTTTCTCCCATCTTTTCAATCCCCCCCCCCAATGCTAGGAAATTCTACTCAGCCATCCTATTGGGATCCATGTGCCTCAACCCTTTCTCCATGAATAACATCTTGATCCAGAGAGGGATTTTTTCTAGCATGTGTTTCTTAGGACCTTCTGTGAACTTTCTTTCAACCTCATTGAAAGAATCAGTACAACAAATTCAACGATATTAACCCCTCCTTTACTCAAGCAAACCAGAAATCAATGGCTCGAGTCCACTTGTTTTCCAATTCCCTCATTCGATCAAGTGTGGCTTGATCCCAAACCACTGGCTCTAGAGGCCACAAAGTAGAATTGGTAGCAATCTACCTTTTCAACCATTCATACAATAAACAAGGAAATCAACTAAATAAAATCTCATGCATATCGGTGTAGAGATACTTATCTTTCCATCGCTTCACCTTGACTCTCATACCTTAAGTTTCTCGTTGGGAAAACTCATGTTCTTTTGCAGTTAACCAATCTTGAATTTCCTCCCGAGAGGATACCACCTCATTTCTTTCCTTCATCGTTCAATACAATACTCTCAGGTCCCAACAATGGAACCATTTTTTGGGTCATTTCACGCATGTGCGCGTCCTTCTTAACGTTGGGGGGTTAAGACCCAAGGTTCATCCAGAGTTGACCAACAAAAACCCCAAAGAATAGACATATCAATCTTCAGCCAAGGTTGAAGAAAGTCTCACTCGAAACACAATGAGGATCAGAGAGACCATCTAGGCTTGTGTCGGAGATGAAGGGATTAAATGCTCAGAGATCCAACTGGGTTGGAATTCAAACATTTCATAGCTGACATTATATTATTATCAATATGAAAAAACAATACACACACATATCCAAATACCATATAAGAAACACATAATAGATTAGAATCGTTGCAACTTTATTATTCTCCTCATTCCATCAAACATGGGTACACATTAAAAAAAGCCTACTTGACAGCAATAGAGTCTCATATCCTCTCTATATAATTCCCCAGATTTACAATAAATTGTGTCATGCACATCCTTTCAGAACTTAGACATATGACAAACTCGTACTTACAATCAACAGCATTACAGCATTACAATTCTACACAGACTCAGAGCGAGCTCCTCAATAGTGGACAACAACAACGACTTAGTGAATCAACTCAACGCTAACATCAATAGCAAAGACGACCTCGTCTTTGTCATCCTTGGTTCCTTTTATATCATTCTCGACTCTGGATCTATGTCTCTATCAACTCTGCTCCACTTCCTCTACCGACTAACAATATCACATGCTTCTGCCACCTACCTGCATTCCACGTATCCTTTCTGGAATCATAGCAATCTTAGTTGTCTTGCCAACTCATATTTTTTCTGCTCCATGTTCCCTTGTGCTTCTAGCAGTAATCATTTAGGGATATTTCTTGATGATTCCTTTCTTGATTCTAGCATGCATCTTCTTGATTTAAAGTGTGCATTCAAAACTCTGATCGGTGTGCATTTGGTATACCTTGGGCTTGGTGCGCAATATCAAAAATCGGTCTGGCGTGTGCTTCTTGTCAATCCTCATGAAGTTTCTTGTGCATGCACAAAACTGAAATGGGTGTGCACGACTTCATCTGTGCATGTGCGCAATATTAACCCAAAACTTTAGGAGCCAACAATGAGTTCAACTAGTTAATGGCTCCACACAACCTTGAAAAGAAATCCTCATGTGCATACCATCTTTAAATAAATGACTACGTTGTTGAGAATGATATACAGCTTGTGGGCAGGACTCATTCGTGTGTTACTAAATTAGCATTTGATTTCTTCAACAATAAAGTGCATATTGAATTGATCATGATAAAAGCATAGAACCAAGAATGAAGTCTATTGGATATCTAATGTTGGTGGAGTTGAGTTATACTTATTATGTTTTAATTCTTTGAAATATTCAATGAAGGTTAGTAGTTGTGTATGACATGTGACTACACATTTATATGATTATGAGATGATCGATTCTCTAGTTGAGTTAAACCATACTAATTCTTTTCTTGAGAGTAAAGAATGTGGTTAAAGCCTATGTGCTTAAGCTTGGCACTAGAATAATAAACCGCGTTGACAAACTTTGTGGGCAGATTGCCTTTGTTTGCATGTGAACGTTGTGCTATGAAGATGAACAATGTGAATGGTAATATGATTAATCAGTTAGCTAATATGTGAATATTCTTTTGAAATATGGCATTGTCCTTGAACTTGTTGGGTGATGTTTTATACATATCTTGGTAAATTCATAAATGGAAAAGACGGTTGATTGTGTTAAGAGCCATTGTCTGCTTGTATGACATGTAATCCAAGGTTTTGGTTTCATTGGAATGAAGTTGGTTTTAGAGATTGTACTCATGTCGTTAGATTTTGATGGAATGATGGTGATTGTTGAGAGCGTGAAAATAGTTGGAATGCTTAATCGTTATGTATGTAAATATTGTTAAATAAATTGAGGACTAAGGTGAGATCCATGATAATGATTATAAATATTGTAAGGAAATGTTGTTGACAAAATGATCAAGAGTGGGGTTATACTCTTGATTTTTAGTGCGGTTATTGTTACATGCATAATGTAGCAAATGATTTGAATTCATATATGGTTACATACTTGGAACTTGTTGGAAAACTTACATTTGAGTAATTGTGTTCTCTTGTTTATCATTCATCTATTTGTTGTGTTTACAAAAAATTATTTTTATTGTTATTAAGTTAGTTGATAATGTCCTCCCTAGGTACAGTGCACATAGTTGGCATGCTACACAATGGTATGAGAGCTTGTTTCAAGGCTAGGGCATTTGGACCTACATGCTTAGTTGTAACATTTAATGATGAGTATTCATATTTTAACGATGACAATAGTATGATGTGTGTTCCATAATCATTATGGTATGGACAAGGAGAAGGAATGTGTCTCCTCCACCTTCTTTGACTTCTTCACCTCCATGATCTCCTTCTCCACATGGTGGTGACCATGACCATATGTCTATCAAAGAGGTGTGTGATATGATGCAATGATTCCAAAAGAGGATTGAGTTGTACACTAGTAAGTTCAAAGGTAATTCCTCTAAGCGTGGTACTTCTTCCTAGGGCATGAAGCGTAGAAACACATATGAGGGTGATTTACATTAAGTATTGGGCAAAGTAAAGCTCTATGAATTCAAAGGTGCTACAAAAGGTGAGGTAGTAAAAGCTTGGTTGGAAAATATGGATCTATGGTTTTTTCTGTGAGACTATTCTAGTAATCAAAAGGCCAAGATGGTCATTTATCAATTGAAAGAGAGTGTTCTTCTTTGGTGTAGAACCCTCAAGCCACAAATGGGTTATGAAACCTCCATGGTATTATGAGAATAGTTTGAGGAAGAGTTCTACAAGAAGTACCTTTCTTAGGAATACCTAGAGCAGAATTTGAATGAGTTTCATTCTCTTAGAGAGGGACCTCGGACAATGTTGGAATATGAGGCCCAATTTATAAAGTTGCTTAGATATACTAAGCATTTGAATACTAAGAAGTTGAGAGTAAACAAGTTTTTTTATGTCTTGAATCCTAAATTCAAGGAGCAAGATTGTATTCAAATGCCTCGGACTTTGCATGAGACAACATATAGAGCATTTATTGTATAAGGAGATTTGTTTAGTACATCAAGGAACAAATGTGTTATAAGATATCCCAATTCTATATTTTTTGAGGAATCACATGTGTAATGGATTTCCTAGGGGTAGTTCTAAACCTTCTCCCTGGAGGCACCAAGAAGCCCAAAGAGGCATTTCTTTGGGAATTCAATGAAACTTGTAGTGTAGAGAGGGGCCACCTCCTAGGCCCATTGTTCAATGGAGTAGTTCCCATTCACAAACTTATTTTCAAAGTTCATCTTAGACACCATCCATGCCACCAAGAACTCCAAGGGCACCTCCAAAAGGGGGATGTTGGGGTTATGGAGGATGGTATTTTGAGAAAGACTTCACTAGGAAACAACCAAAGTCTTAGTCTAGTTAGAGCTACACTACTATTGGAGATATGGGCATGACCCAAAGGATTCATGTGTTTTTCAAAAATCATAAAGTTGAGCATGAGTCCTCTGGACTAGAGATAGCAGGTAATCTTAATTGCATTGTTCTTTGTATTTTAATTGACCTTGATGTTCTTGAAATATTTATTTCCCATTATGCTTTAGCTAGATGTTGCATGGTGGTAATAAACCAAGTTATTTGGACCTAGTTGAGATGGCTTTAGGGAGTACACAAGGGGTTGGTTCCTTGGTAAAGAGATGTGATCTTGATTTCGGAGTATGTTTTATGAAGATTGATATGTATTTAACTACTATTGGTTCCTATTGTTTTATCGTAAGAATGGATTGGATTGAGGCCCATTGGGATGTTTTAGATTGTTAGGAAAGAATTCGTATTTTTTTGGATGATTTGGATACCAATGACTCTTCAAGGAAAGAAGAGGTCGGTATCTTTGCGACTTATATCAGCCCCATAACTAAAATATGCTCTCATGAAAGGTTGTCGTATGTATGTTGTGGTGATTGTTTTGAATGAAGGTAATCATTCATCTTTGAACTATTATATTGTTTTAGCTAAGTCTCCATATGTTTTTCCTAATGAGTTACTTGAACTTCCACTAAAGCAGGAGGTTGATTCTTTATTGATCTTGAGCCTAGTATTGAACCCATGTCCAAATAACCTTATCATATTACTATTCCATAATTGTGTTAGTTGCAATTGATACCTCAAGAGATTTTTGACCTAAGTTTGATCGAACCTAGAATTTCACCATGGGGTGCACCTATGATATTTGTGAAGAAAACGATGGATCATTGAGGTTGTACATTGATTATAGGCAGTTGAGCAAAGTCACCATTGGAAATAAATACCCCTTGCCTCATATTGATGATATTTTTTACTAGATTAAGGAAACCACAATGTTTTCTAATATTTACTTGTGATCGAGATATAATCGAGGGTTAAGTATATTCTAAAGACCATATTTCAAACTCACTTTGGGAATCATGAGTTTTTTGGTGCACCTTTCGGGTTGACCATTACCCCTAGTGTACTCATGAGTTTGATAAAAGAATTTTTCTGGAAATATTTAGACAATTTGTCAAGTATTTCTCAATGATGTTTGTCAAGTTTGTGGCTACATTTTTGGAATGACATATTGTGAAAGCTACGCATTATCATCCTTCAAGTTTATTGCAATCTCATGACATTCCTTAGTCAAAATGAGAAGTGATTTCGATGGGTTTTATTGTGGGTTTACCTTTGACATATCAAAGACATGATTCCATTTTGGTAGTTGTGGATAATCTAACCAAAATTGTGCACTTTATTCATGTCAAGGCTAGTTATAAGAAGCCAAATGTGGTGCAAATGTTTATAAAAGAGATTGTGCAGCTTTGTGGCTTTCTGAAGAAGATTATTTTGAATAGAGATTCACTATTTATGAGGAGATTTTGGACAAGGTTCCAAGATGCATTGAGGAATCAACTTAATTTTAATACATCGTATCACTCATAGATTGATATTCAAACAAGTGGGTGAATTAGATCTTGGAGGATATGCTCCAAATATATGTTCTGGACTAGAAGACCAAATGGGAAGAGTACCTTCCCTTTCTCAAATTTTCTTATATTTATAGTTTTCATGGTTCTATTAGTATGGCACCATTTGAACTTTGTATGGGAGACCTTACAGAACTACACTCAGTTGGGATAAAATTGAGGATAAGGTCTTGGTCGGACCCAAGATTATTTAAGAAATGGAAGATTAAATTACTTTGATTAGACAAAGGATTAAAGAATCCCAAAAAAATTAGAAGAGTTATGCAGATGCCCATTGAAGTGTTGTACTTATAAGGTTAGGAATAGACTTGTGACTGAACCCCAAGAAGAGCTCATAAATTTTGGGAAAGGATCCAACTTTCTCCTTTGTTTGTTGGACCATTCAAGATCCTAGAAATAATTGGACATGTGCCATACCATCTTTCTTTCCCACAAGTATTGCATAGGACTTGATGTGTTCTATCTATCAATTTTATGGCATTATGTACTTGATGCATCCCATGTTATTGATTGGAACCGTTTGCAAGTTTACAATGAGGGAGCTCTGAAAGCATAGCTAGTTTTCACTTCAAAATGGCACATTTGACAACTCAAATGTCATATAATGGACTAGGTTAAGATCCACTGAGACCTTTACAATCCTAGTTCAACCACTTGGGAGGATGCAAATTTTATGTGCCTTGAGTATCCATTTTTTTTCATATTAATTTCAAGATGAATTTCCCAAAGAGGGTAGTGTGTAATGCCCTATTTTGTCTAACTATGTTTCTATGCATGATTTGGAGGTCAACCCTATGTAGACAAGGTAACTCATTTTGTATTCCAAAGTTGGTGATTGATTTGTGATGTGATTTATGTTCATCATGGTGAATTTTGTACAAACCTAAGGATATATGCGGTTTTGTTGTTTCTAAGAATCCTACTTGTATTGCTTGATTAGGAAATGACTTGGTATGCATAGAATGGAATGATCTAGTTTATAGGTATCAGCGTTGATGACATATGGTTGTTGTGATGATGTGAATCATGACTTGGTTATTATGCCTTGATTTTGTGATATGAACATGTGATATTGTTGTCATTATGAATCCATGTAAAATACCATCGATGTTACTATGTACGTGTGAGATATGGTAAGTCAGTCGAATACACTGGAACTCTTGGAAGGAGTTGAATGGCTTGTGATTTAGAAAAAGGATATTAAGGAGGATTGAGCTTCATCGGAGTGAATCTCTTCATTTATAATGTCGTGAATTTATGATTTTGATTATACATGACGATATGAAATCATATTAACCATAACTTGTAGAGGAAATTGGTCACTTGGTTGAATGAGACAAGTGTATATGATTATCTGAGGAGACTCCAAGATGGGAATGAGACATGCAAACTAATATATGTAAAACTTGGATAAATTTGTTTATGAGTTATGATTAATGAATATGCAATGCTCCTTTATGTGGGTGTTTGCACGTGCATAAGACACAAGGTCTATCCTTTCCAATTGACCATCATATAGGTGTAGGAAGTAACCAAGATGCTATTGGCCTTGTTGACGAAGGGATGGGTAGAGTTTCTTAGGATTTCCTACCTAGTCTTGAGATAGAGGCTCGGTGTCTTTTAGAAACATGGAGTCTCTCATAGGGTATGTATGATCTGGGATAACAAGGTAGAGGTGTCTACCAAGGCTTGTCTATAAAGAGGGTTCCCAACTATAGTAGGTAACATGCCTCACATTTATGTTTGGGAGAGCGTGCAATAAATAAGTAGAGTCGTTATCCCTCCAAGAGGCTTCTACCTTCACAAATTTGGGGGCACCATATTGAGATAATTGCATGATCCCATGAGTGCACTAGTTGAACCTGTAACTTACCCTATTTTTGTGTCAACTTGAAAGTAATAATATTTTAAAGAAATTGGCAATTCACTTTTAATTGAAAAGAGAAAAGGAGAAAAATACTAGGGTGACACTAAGGTGGGGGTGATTAATCACTAATTTATAAATATTAAAAAATGGAATTTTCTCACCATGCCACCCAAGTGGGTGATAATACTCTAATTTTGGAATTAAAGAATTACATAATTTTGCATGGGGTGAGATGGCCAAATTCGTGTACCATATAAATAAGAGAGCCTCCCATGGGTTTGGGGACATGTCTAAGATTGTAATGAAATGTTGCTAAAATGATGCCAAACTATATACCTTTGTAATCCCCAATTTGGTGAAGGGAGCTTGAAAACCTAACCAAGAATTTGACTATGGGAGGTGGCACAACTCCAAACTATGATATTGACATTGATCTCTATGTTAGAGGTGCACCACTTGCCTTGCAAGGCCAATGGATGGAGTCCCCACCATTGATACATACCTTACATGTTCATTAGTGTTTATGCTCCATGTTATGATCCCACACAACTAGAGTTTCCCAAAGAAATAGTTTTTTCTACATATGAAAGGTTGAAAATTAACTAATTGGCCCAAATTGAGTTGGCAAGGGAAGGAAATTGGAATATTGGAATCTCAACATGGAAATTCAAGCATTCTCGTGACATGTATAATTATCTATTATTGTGCAACTCTAAATATGATATGGAATTGTTATCAATTTTTTTCATATACTAGTTATGTGAAGCTAATGGTTGTGATATTGGTTGGATGGAGTTGTATATGAAATGGCTTGTTGAATTAGCATATCATGTTAGAATGTTATAGCTTACTAGCCTTGATATTGGTTTGTATGGTTTATATAGCTTTGTTGAATAATTCATTTGGTTAGATTTTAAAATATATGAAATAGTTAATTGTTGGAAATGATAGTGTAGAGTGTGTTTACATAGCTATGAAATGTTGTATATGTTGATTTTTGTCTACGCACACTAACATGGTAAATGAATGATTCATGAAGAAAACAATGTGTAGGCGCATCCACAACTTGCAGCAATAAAAGTCCACTCAGAAAGAGATTTGAGAAAGAAAGATAACAAGGAAAATATGCTTACGATGATAAGAAAATTGAGATTTAAGCAAGAAAACTAAAAGGAAAATATGCTTACGATGATAAGAAATGTTAGTTGGGATTCGCCCTTCTTGTTAAGAACATGCATTGCAAATGGAAGAAGAAATGGAAATATTGGTAACCATCTCTCATCTTTCTATTGTTGGCATATTAAGAAGTGGAATGTGATGTAGAAACAAGTTGTTGATATGTGTGTTTAAATTTGTAGCACTAGCATCTTAGTATGAGAATGCATACTAATTGTTTCTAGAAATGCATGTATGAGATTTCCTAGTTCGTGCATGTTTAATAAATATTCATGATACCTGTAGATATGACCATCTTGTGAAATATTGAGTGATAGAACAAATTAGGTAAGACCAATCATTCCACTATTGGCATAGAAAGGTTGTATGTCATTCATGAAGAAAAACAATTTGGTGTACAAATCATTGCCTTAGTTAGTAATATCCTTCCATATATGAACATGTTTGGGCAAATCAATGCCTAATGTTTAACACCCTTGTTGCATTAATTTTGTGATGGGAACAATGAATTGGATATACTAGATGTTATGCAAGTTGGGCAACCTTAATCTTTGTGTTTTCACATGGGAAGAAAGCAATGAAAATGGGTAACTCATTACCTAGAATTAATATTTCTTGTTGATTGTTATTGCTTAAATAATGTGATTTGTAATGCAAATCATTGTCATTATTGACATTCATGTTTTTGGCATTGTAATTGGGAAAAAAAGGTTGGTAAGACAATTCATTGTCTATAGCTAATAACTTTGTTTAATGCATTTGTAATTGGTAAAAACCTTTCGCTAACAAAATCGTTGCCCACAACTTATAGCTCTGTTTATGACATTGTGCATAGGTAAATTATTTGGGTTGGGCCAATCATTGTCCATTGTTGATACTTACGTTTCACATGTTTGCTTATGAATGAAAATTTTGAAAAGGGCATTAATGATGCTTAGATTTAACTCTCTTTACATCTAAGTCTTGTAATGTAAAATGCATTGGGTATGGAGATTGTGTCCAACTTTGGGACAACCCCTCTGATATGATGAATACAATGGGTATATGTTGTATTTGTATGAAATTAATGCCCATCTAGAGTGATGCCATTAGCACTGAATTGTGATAATAAAAAAATTAATTACATAAAGGCAAAAATCTTTCCCACCTTGGACAACACTTGGCTTTGTATTGATCTCTTTTTAGTGTTTTAGGTTAATATATCTCTTATGCATATGTTGTTAACAAAGTGATTGTGAAAATCACTCAAAGAGTTTTAGTGAGATTGGTATATCTCATATGTGGACACTAATAGCAAAGTGTAACATGCCCAGACCCCTATCTGGGCCACTTTACTATTAATTCTCTAATACCATGAGTAATTATGCCCAAATTGGGATCTGATACCAATCTATAATATGCCCTGCATATGATACAATATGAAGGCACAACAACATGAAATACCATGCATAATAGCATAACATACATAATTATACATGCAAAATATTTATTAAGCTTAACAACAACAATTAAACGCATGAACACACATTATAATAGCAATAGAAAATACATATAAGCATAATACTTATCTTATATGAAATCACCAACTGGTTGAAAACCTCAGACATTCCATCCAACCATAGACAATGTTGTTCTAGCTCTCTCAACAACAGGTCACCCTTGAGTTGGGGCTATGACTCCACCGGAGCAAAGGCTACCTAAGCGAACTAGGTATAACAAATAGTATAAATGGTGTCTAGACCAAGGTACCAAAATCCTACAGCAATTCCAACCAGCAACTCTCGCCCCCCTCGGCCTACACAACCCAAAGAAATGTACCCACTTCTCCACTCCACGCTCCCTTAGGTTGTCCCACTTCCCTTTCAGGGATCCATCACAGGTTGGACAAAAAGTATCTAAGTTGTGGCTCCATGAGTTTCAACTGCACAAATGGAGTCTCCATGCACCCTCTAGGCCTCACACAATGGGCAATCCTACCCACCCAATTACCCCTCCAGGGCTCTAGCCTTCCCTTAGGGAATCCAAGGAAAATAGGCAAGAAAGTCCCACTTGGGTTCATAAGGTTTCACAATGTCACAAGGTTTTTGGCTCTCCTGGCTCACACCCCACATCCAAACCAAAATAGAATGATATAATGGTAGAATGATGGGCTTTCCACTAAGCCCCACACATTATATATGCATGTTCCCTTTTTGACAAGTGGAACTCAAGGAATTACATTTCCCCTTAGGAACTTAGGATATAATCATAAAATAAGACTTAGGAGTTGGGAATATGATATTATTTTCATTGTCTTATCCCCTTTCATTAATCCCTTAGACCCCTTTCCCTCTCGTGGAGTCCTAGCCCCCCATACTCTTTTATCCGATTTGGTTTGTAGTCATGATGTATTTCATTAATATATGAGTGTCATTATAATATAAAATGCTAGGCTCATCGATTGTTTGACACACAGGCACTCTAGACCAAAACACACAAGCACTCGACCCCAAAACTATTTTGGCTCACTAGCACATATAACATAAGTACACATACACATACAATTGGAGATGAAAATTGGGGCACTACATTAGCCTATTTTTGCACTGTCCTCGGTGCGTTATATTCAAATATACAATCAAAAATCCTAAAAAAGATTCAAAATGTTGCAGGTACTCCTCTCGCATGGCATCCTCATGCTCCCATCTAGCATCTTCAAAACCATAGGAGCTCCATTGAAACTTTTTCAAGTCGATGGCTTGATTCCAAATCACCTTGGTCTTCTTATCCAATATGTGCACCGGATAGAACTAGAAGTTACCTTCATTCTCCACCTATATCACAGTCCAGTCAATTATGTGGTTAGGCTTAGAAGCCTCTCCCGCTCCAGGGCTCCAACCTTCCCCAAGGCAACCCAAGGAGAATTGGCAACAAAACCCACATAGAATTCACAATGTCACAATGTCTCTGGCTCTCCTGGCTCATATCCCACATACCCAGACCAAAATGGAATGATAGAATGGTAAAATGATGGTGTTTCCACTAAGCCCCAAACATTATCCATTTTTTACAAGTGGCACTTAAGGAACTGTGTTTCCTCCACTTGGGAACTTGTTACCCTTACTTAGGAACTTAGGGTATAATCATGAAAATAAGACTTAGGAATATAATATTGTATTCACTGGCTTAGCCCCCTTTCCCTCTCATGGAGTCTTATCCCCCGATACTCGTTTGTCTAACTCGGTTTGCAGTTGTGATGTGTTTTATTAATATATGTGAGTGTGATTACAATGTACAATGCTAGGCTCACCAACCTGTCAGCGTACAGGGTTTTTGGCCTAATATCACTTAGGCACTCCGGCCCCAAAACCATACTGACTCATCGGCCTATATAACATATGTACAAAGACATGTACAATCCAAACTGGGGCAATACACAAAGTGTATGAAACTGACTCAGTCTTAGTAAGAATGGAACCATGTTATTACATACATTTAATTGGTTTTGAGCTTGCAACTACTATGTGAAATCTCAAATTGAGATTGTGATGGAAACAACTTGTACGTAACTAATTTTTCATTGCTTTGTGCTTATTTCTTGTCAATTACTTGTAAAATGGAAAGAAGTTACCAATGGGCAACATTATATGTGCACTACAATCTTGAATGGCAAAACATATCTATTGTGAATGCTATAGTCATATTGGTAGAAACTCAATATGTATTTATTGGATTACATGAATTGATTGTGTTGTAAAAGTTGCCATGTGTAAATTGAAATTGGATTGGTATTAAATTCTCAAATAGAAAGTGTATTTATGATAAAAAGCTACAGCCATATAGGTAGAAATATTATTATGCAGTGTTGGAATAAAGTGAAATACTTGAGCTATAGAAGTTGCCTATTGTGTAATGAACTTTGGTTTGAATTTTAATGACAATTTGGAATGTTGAACAATGATGTTTGTAGGGATTGTATTGTGCTTCGACACTAACAATTAGTTGAACTAGTTAATGGTTTGATGATGCCAATTAGTTGAACTAGTTAATGGTTTGATGATGCCTCGAATAGAAATCTTCATATCCATATTGTCTTCAAATAAATTGCTCTATGGTTGGTAATGAAATGCAACATGTGGGCATGACTCGTGTGTTATCAAATTAGTATTTGATTTCTTTCAACAATAAAATGTATATTGAATTGACCATGCTAAAAGAATAGAATCAAGATTGATTATGTTCTAATTCTCTAAAAATACCAACTGAAGATTAGTAGTAGTGTATGGCATGTGAATACAAGTTTATATTATTATAAGATCATAGTTACTCGAGTTGAGATATATTGTACTAATTCTTTGCTTGATAGTAAAGAGACTTATTAAAGCCTCTGTGCTTAAGCTTGGCACTTAAATAATAAACCTTGTTGGAAACTTTTGTGGGCAAAGTGGCTTTGTTCATGTGTGAACCTTGTATTATGAAGTTAACATTTCATCCATCTCAAGGGAGAGGCTTCTATGACTTGCGCCTATAGTTTTTTTTAACAATAATTGAAAAGGATATTATATTAAACGATTGCGCCAAAGGCAATGCAACAAGCAAAATTTACAAAATTTTGACTCTTTTATAACAAAGTTCAGGTCTATATGTTGCCTATCATATAAAACAAAATGAAACTTGTATGTTCGGGCAGAATAACTGCCATATATCATAACATGTTGCCCTATAAGTAAAATACATTTAAAGAACGTCAAGGTGTTATGTCAATGTTTGGTTCATCTAGTATTTCAGTTGATCTCTGGCTATTGTCATTTGTTTCCATTGGTACAACCTCTTGCCCTTATTGATCTTCGCCTATTTGTCCTACATGATTGTTTGATCCTACTTGTGGGGCAGCACTAGCTCTGAAATAATCTCGTTCTTGTTCAATCGTACTTAATCTTTGCAGGAATGTGGTCACTGTCATTTCCAACTCATGCATTCTTTGCCTTTCATTCTCTTTATCAGAAATGCCCGACTTCTTGCTCCAACTTCTTTGTCTTCTGCATAAGCATGATCATGGTTTGCTCCAAAGCAATAGATTTTTGTCTTTCTTAGATAAGGCTCCAAGTTCTGCTTAGGAGAAGAGAAACAACCCATGTTGTTGATTCTACCAGTGTATTCACCATAATGGGCCTGGATACCTTCAAGTATCGCTTCAAACCACTTCATATTTGGTTTTATCTCATTCCATTTTAGATCCATATCGTTGAATGTTCCCCAATTCACAATGTTATTGCCACAAATCTTGAAATGCAAGATGCAATGAGAAGAGATAACATATTTAAAATCCGAGGGAGGGTTAGTCGCAGGACCAATAGATGGGGCTTGAAAATTTTAAGGCTTGAGATAAAGAGAAAGACGGAAAGATGAGGGTTTGAATATGAAAGACAAAAAGATTTTGGGGAAAAACCAAAGAAGCCAGAGGGAGCCTAAAAAATCTAAAGACTGGGTTTCAATAACTTCACCCCAAAATCCAAACCCTGAGACGAAATTCGAGAGAGAATGAAATTGGGAAACGAGGAAGAGAGATAGACCAAGAGGCAAGGGTGGGGAAACTGTTGTTCTAGAAGCCAAGTAAAGATCAATTCGAGAAGGATAATACTCCAAAAGACTGTAAAAACTATCAATGAAAGACCACTCAATGCAAAGTTCAGAGAGATTCATGTTTAAAACAAATGCTAAGAAAATGACAAGATCGTGAAGAACCCGATGGTACTTGGAGACCGAAGAACGATAGTCATAAGGAGAGATCTAGGAAGGGAGATATTCTTTGCCTCCATCTATATGCGGACCGTGGTCGATCCACCAAGCCCTGGACACTGAACCTACGAAATTTCCCATGCTCGCATTCACAATCAACCAAACTGCACACGCGAATGGGCTATTATTGAAATAACTCGGTCTTAAAGGAGAGGGTGTCGACAAGAACTTGACACATTTCCTATTGTCCTTACCATTGCCATGTATCATTACAACAATTAAGGGACGAGATGGGTCCTTAATTCCCATTTTATTAACATTTGCACTTTGTTTAATCTAGATCCCATCTTTATGTTTTTATCTACCTCCTCGTTGTGGTGTCTTTTGATATGGAAGAAGTTTGAGTTGTTAAGGAGTTTAAGGATGTCAAGAATACAAAACATGATGCCTTTGAACATGTTTCCTCCTGTTATGTTCTTGTGGATTATGGCTCTTATGACGAGCATTGAGTTGCCACATATAATAAGATTACTAATTTGGTGGGAGAGA